>CM074919.1:27305779-27320658 GCA_037576815.1 Pangasius larnaudii | reverse complement strand
GTTAGGAATGGGATGGCACTTAAGTTCATATGTGAGTCAAGGCAGGTGACTGAATACTTTTGGTAATATAGTGTATGAAGACTACCCATTCAAGGAAAAACTTATCTGCCCTCTCCCTGGATATATTATATAATAAAATGTTTTGTTGAATGCAATTGGTTGCCTTGTTTATTTTGCACAATTGACCAAAATTCTTGGGTTAAATTGAGCATTTGCCTGCATTCTTTGCTATTCATGTGTTGTGCATGCTTATGTGAATGTCTTAACATAAGATAACATTAAGATGTGAGTAATTACGACCATAGAAGCACAAGAAAAATATTAATGCATACATACAATGTAAATGTATTCTATGTTATGGCAGCAATCCCCTTCCCTCCAAAATTAAATGCAGAAAGACTGATTAATGCTGTCTCATTCCATCCCCAGAAAATATGCTTCTATAAATGTAGTCTGGCTGCAAATATAGTTGCTGCTGCTGTCTGTCCCGCTTAAACCCATTCAAACAGGTTGACAGCATGGATTTATTTGGAACTATTGAGAGCCACATGAATCATGTGACTGTGTGGAGGCGAGAGCAAAGAGTGTCGCAACTCACTGTTGCGACACTGCTTCACGCCAAAACATGGAAAAAAGTAACACAATTGTAGTTCTTGACTCTCTGATTGGACAAGAGGTAGGCTTTATACAAGCTTAGTGTGGTTAGCTTCTTACCCTGACCCAGAGCAGGTTAGTCAGTTGATGCGGTGACCTACCCAGCTGAAAATATAGCGACTTTCGTGGTATGGATAAGTTTTAGCTGAAGTTAGCTCGCTAACCCTGTAATCCTGCTTCGGTGCACACCCCTCAGGCAAACAAATGTACAACTCTGTCACTTTATTGAACAGGTTGCTGGCATTTACCTTAGCTATTAACTCCATCTACTGGCTGGCATTGTTATAGCATGTTTAAGTACACAATGTTGCCAGAACCCCCAATCTGAAGCAGAGTTCTTGATGCATTAAGATGAAAAGTGTGGATCATTATTTGTCTGCACTGTGACAGCAATTTCATGTTTGAATTTTGACATGATGTGTTCCACCACTGCTTCAGGTACTGGAATGTGAGCATTAAAAGAGATTTGAAAAGTAGTCAACTACTATCAAGTACTGCTTGTTGTTCAGTTAAAAGATCCACTTTTAGATCAGGGCCTTTCAGGAAACTCTGAAGGCAGTAGTGTGTCTTTGGAAGATGTCAGCTCTAAATAATTGTGATAGTAATTGTGCAAGTTCAATGTTTTTCTTCCTGAAGTTCCTACAGACAAAACACATATGGTTGACATCTAAACTGACATTAAAAAGCCCAGTAATAATTATAATGCTGGGTTGTGATTTCCACCACTGTAGGATGGATGGATGGATGGTTGGATGGATAGCTAAGCTTAATGTTTGCTATAGACAAGTGATTCTTTGGTAATCACTGCTCTGATTACCTGATAGAATAATGGCAAACCATTTGATCTGAGTGTGGTATATGCAGTAAATGGTCCTGACCAGACCACTCCATAGTCTCTGTATTTGGTACATTCCAGAGTCATAATGTGTGTATGTTCCTTTAACAATGAGGGCACCATGTTCACGCAGACCCCAGTGTACCTCCTGTCATTGATGGGTGCCGTAAGATTACATATGCAGTAAATGACAGGCTCTGTGTGACACTAGATGATCTAGAAAAAAGAGGGGTGATATGTAAAGTCTCTAAGTTCACCACCTGGGCTAGTAATCTCTGCATTACAGAAAAATAAAATGACAGCCTGAGAGTGTGCCTGGGCCCCAGAGACTTAAACAAAGCCATACTGTGCCAGCACTACCCAATACCCACCCAGAGGATGTACAATGCTGGGAAAAAGCTATTCACAATCCATGATGAGTAGGATGGGTATTGGCAGATTAAGCGGAGAGTTGGCTGACCTGCCATGGGTTAGTTACCATTTTCATCGGATGCCCTTCGGCATCGAATCTGTGAGTGAGGTGTTCCAGCATCTAAACTCTGAGAGCTTTGGGGACATTGAAGGAGTCTTTATAGTAGCTAATGACATGATCATAGCCGCATCCACTAAAGCAGAACATGTTGCCATTCTGGAAAAAGTGATGAACAGTGCAATGAGTCTCAATGTGAATATTAATAAGGACAAGTTGGTCAATGAGGTGGCATACCTTGGCCACATCATCACAGCATTATGGTATCAGCAATCCTGCAGTTTCCGCCCCCCCCCCCCCTCCGACAAAAAAGCACTTCAATGACCGTTGGGTATGTTATTTTCACAGTACATTGCCAATGATGCAACCCTCACTCCACTACTCAGGGTGCTGTTAAGGAAAGATATATCTTGGCAGTGGCACACAGAACAGCAGGCAGCACTCGAGGAGCTGAAGAAGCTATAGCCACAGCACCAGTCCTGAGATACTTCGGCCACAAAGAGGCTATAGAGGTACAGGTAGATGCTTCAAAAGATGGGCTGGGAGCCTGCCTGATGCAAGGTGAATAGCCAATAGCATATGCCTCCAGAGCAGTGTCAGCAGCCGAAAAGAATTATGCACAGAAAGAGAAAGAACTGCTGGCGATAGTGTTTGATCTCAGAAAATTCCACCATTATGTCTATGGCCTCACCGTCAAAGTCCAGTCTGATCACAAACCTTTGGAGTCCATATTTTCCAACCCCACTAGAGCAGCCTCTTCAATGAATGCTGCTTCAGGTATGACATAGACATTGTCTATGCTCCAGAAAATCTCAAGTTAATTGCAGACAAGCTATCCAGGGCCTACATTCAGTCAGAAAAAGCTTTGACCTTTTTCTAAATAACCAGAAGTCCTACAGTAGCCAGGCAAGAGGTCAGGCTCTCTGATTGCCATAGTTAAAGCAGTGTTTGCCAGGCAGGGTGTGCCTGAGCTGCCGATCACTGATCATGTTCCTTTTGCAACTGCTGAAATGGCCTGGTTTGCCCATGACTGGGCCTGAGCATCATACATTATAGCCCTGGTTTTCCTCAGTCCAATGGCATGGCAGAGTAAGCAATCAAGACAGTAAAGGCCATGTTGAATGCAGCAGCTCTGTTTGGCACTGAACCCTAATTGTTTGAATTATCCCTGCATTCCAGAAGGAAACTGGCAACCGTGGTCAGGGTCAGGGATAAGCCCTGCTCATATGATGTTGTCACACCATCTGGCACCACCTACCACAGGAACAGATTAACAGATTACACCTCAGGCCTCACAGATCAGCTAAATACAATCTTCAGCCGGACAGCTCTAATCACACTGACAATGAATTGATTGACAGTTTTGTGTCAGAATCTGATCAAGTCGACCCAGGTGATCATATTCAAAATGCTGAGATGAGAACCATGCAGCACACAAGAGCGGGATGGTGCATGAGCTAAGCAGGTGGCAGCAGTGCATTACATAAAATTATGCAGATACAGGCCAACAGCTTCAGGTAATGTTCACATCAACTATCAGAACGGGGGGAAATGTTATTTCAGTGATTTTGACAGTGGCATGATTGTTGCCAGACGGGGTTGAATATTTCTATAACTGCTGATCTCGTGAGATTTTCACACAAAACAGTCTCAGAATGGTGCAATAAAGAAGGAACAAACAGTTAGTGGCAGTTTTGCAGATGGAAACTTCTTGTTGATGAGCGATCAACAGAGGATGGCCAGACTGGTTCAAGCTGACAGAAAGGCTTTAGTGACTCAGATAACCACTGAGCAGAAAAGCATCTCAGAATGCACAACACGTCAAGCCTTGAGGCGGATGGGCTACAATGGGTTCCACTTCTGTCGGCCAAGAACAGAAAGCCAAGGCTGCAGTGGGCACAGGTTCACCAAAACTGGACAGTTGAAGACTGGAAAAATGTAGCCTGGTCTGATGAATCTCAATTTCTGCTGAGGCGCACAGATGGTATGATCAGAATTTGGCTCCAACAGCATGAATCCATGGACTCAACCTGCCTTGTGTCATCAATCCACGGTAGAGGAGGTGGTGAAATAGTGTGGGGAATGTTTTCTTGGCACACTTTTGGCCTGTTAATACCAATCAATCATTTCCTGAATGCCACAGCCAATTTGAGTATTGTTGCTGACCATGTGCATCCACCCCTTCATGGCCACAATTTACCAATCTTCTAATGGCTACTTCCAGCATGATAATGCACCATGTTTCAATGAGTTCATTGTTCCTCAGTGGCCTTCCCAGTCACCGGATCTAAATACAATAGAACACCTTTGGGACGTGGTAGAAAGGGGGATTTGCAGCATGAAAGTGCACCTGAAAAAGGAATTGCAAGATGCAATCATGTTAACATGGACCGAATCTCAAAGGAATGTTTCCAACATCTTGTAGAATTGATGCTGTTTGGAGAGCAAAGGGAAACCCTACTCAGTATTAGTACTAATAAATTGATCAGTGAGTGTATGCATGTGCATGAATACACCGATCAGCCATAACATTATGACCACCTGCCTAATATTGTGTTGGTCCCCCTTTTGCTGCCAAAACAGCCCTGACCCATTGAGGTATTTTTCGAGAAAAATATAGAAATATCGCTTAATCAACTTATGGGCAGCTTACTAGCCAGCTTTGACTATATTGGGAGACATAAGTAGTTTATGTTTTGTGTGCTCTTATCAGAGGTAGAAGTCTGGTGCACAACATGCTGAGGCAGGAAGTGGATGAGCTCAGCTGCAAGCGCAGACAGTTGGGGTGACAGAAGGCACACTGAAGGTTAAATCCGGTGTGTCTACCAGGTACAGACTATCCTCTGTAGTCTTCTGAGATCAGATTTGGTAGCTGAGCTGAGCCAGACAGTTATTGAAGTGCAGATGGATTCAATGATGGCAGAGTAGAACTGTTTCAGCTGTGAGAGGTTGAACTTCCTCAGCTTTCGAAGGAAACCTCTGCTGGGCCTTTTTAACAATGGACTCAATATGAATGTCCCACTTCAGGTTCTGAGAGATAGTGTTGCCCAGGAACCTGAATGATTCCACTATTGTTACAGTGATGTCCATGATGGTGAGTGGGGGTGTGTGCAGGGGGTTCCACCTGAAGTCAACTATCATCTCCACTGTTTTGAGTGTGTTGAGCTCCAGGTTGTTAAGACTGCACCAGACAGCCATCTCTTTTACCTCCTGTCTGTAGGCAGACTCGTCACCATCCTGAATGAGGCCAATAAGTGTGGTGTCTTCTGCAAACTTTAGGAGCTTGACAGAGGGGTCTTTAGATGAGCAGTGGATAGAGGACGCAATCCTGAGGAGCTCCAGTGCTAACTGTGCGGGTGCTGAATGAGAATTTTCCCAGATTTACTGAGGCAGGCACAGATAGCTGAGTTAGTTTGGACAGGAGGAGTTTTGGAATGATAGTGTTGAAAGCCGAGCTGAAATCCACAAACAGGATCCTCACATAAGTCCCTGGTCTGTCTAGATGCTGCAGGATGTAGTGCAGCCCCATGTTGACTGCATCACCCACAGTAAGCAAACTGCAGGGGGTCCAGTGAAGGTCTGGTGATGTCCTTCAGATAAGCTAAAACCAGTCTTTCAAATGACTTCATGGCCACAGACGTTAGAGCCACAGCCAGTGATCTGTTGAAGATCTGTGAAAAGATGGGGGCCAGCTGGTCAGCACAAGTTTTCAGACAGGCTGGTGTGACACCATCTGGGCCTGGTGCCTTTCTTCTCTTGTTCTTTCTGAAGACCTGACACACATCATCTTCAATGATCTGAAGTGCAGGAGTGGGGGAAAAGGGGTTGCTGGAGGTATTAATGGTGTTTTTTCAAACCTGCAATAAATCTCATTCAGATCGTCTGTCAGTTGTCGATTCTCCACAGTGCTGGGGGAAGGTGTCTTGTAGTTGGTGTTCTCTTTCAAGCCTATCCACACTGATGCGAGGTACTGGAAGAGAATTGGTTCCAACGCTGTCCCCATTCCTGTAAGCATCTTCTTTGGCCTGATGGAGCTGTCTGAGTTTTGCAGTGAACCATGGTTTGTCATTGTTGTATGTTAGATAGGTCCTCATAGGAATGTACATTTTATATAGATATATATATATATATATATATATATATATATATATATATATACACATGGAAAATCAGAAATTCTAATAGAATATAAATGGGTCTTAAATGGGACCTACACGCTCAATATGATATCTTGCCTCTTATTGACAGCACCTTGTTCTGCTTGACAAAGTAGTTCTGCTGCCTTCAATGTTTCATTACAGATTTCTTCTTGTAATATCATATCATAATATCATAGCATCATATATTCCTTCCTGTAAATAAGCAGACATTTAAATGACAAGATTTTAAATATTTGAACTAGAGGAATTCCCTCCCTGGTTCTTCTTTTTACAGTCTTTTCTAAGCAGAGTGGAGCAGCGGTGGTTGGAATCACTCAACCATTTCAGGAACCGAAGGACATGGATGTGGAATGAAAATAATCAGGTAAAATGCATATTTTATTAGCTGGTTTATGCATCAGCAACTTTGTTTTGACTGTCGAAATGACTAAAGTCGTTAAACTAATGTTGACAGTGTTTTTTTTTTTTTCAGACTTGGGCTAGTGACAGTTAATCATTTAAAATGTTTGTGATGCTTAAAATTGAGGTCTCATTTTTATTAAGTTGTATTTTCAATTTTTGTTTTTAGGGTTTCCCATTGCAGTTTGTGGCCATATAGCTGCCATTTGTTTCATCTGAGGAAAAAAATTAATTGCCACATTAGCCAATGATGAGTAGTGCTGATTTATAATAATTAACTATTGGTAGATGGCACAATTCTGAATTTTTCCTGCTTTCAAAGGTGAGGTAGAATGAAAATCTTAAACTGTTCTGAGACCAGATTCATTAGGAGCACTATATACAAAAATTTGCTTGGAGCCATTAATTAATTAGGCAACAAGGCACAAGGTCATCTTAGCTTACAGATGTAGCCATATTTTGACTTCATGCCATTGTGTGTCATTCACATAGGCTGTGTTCTAGACTATTTTTATGTACCATTATACGGTGTTATTCATGTTCTACTTTCATTATTCATTTTCCAGATACACAGGAATCAAAGCTTAGCAATATTTATTAAATATTTAATAAAATAGCTTATTTATTGCAATACAGTTTACTTTTTTCTTTTCCTTCAGTTGTACAATAAAGTAAGTTGAAAAGTGAAATTCTACTAGTCAGTGCTGTTGAGCAATGATAAATAGGTATTGCTGATTTTGACTTGTCCCTCCTTTTTTTTGAACAAAGCAAAAATCAGTGAGGCACTATGGAGCCAGTCCATAAACATAAAAAAAATCACTGTTTCTAAGGTATTCAATTCAATTTTATTTGCATAGCACTTATAACAATGGTCATTTTCACAAATCAGCTTTACAGAAGAAAATACATTCTATTACTGTGTACTACATGGACAAATAGTGCAATTGTGTAACCAGGAAAATCATTACAGTTTTCATATTAAGTCTTTGTTGCACCTACCCACTGTCCATTGATGGAGACCTGAGTGCAAAACTGCTCTCTGCAACCACAGCCCCAAAGCCACCACAGCAATTGCAGTCCAATTGCAAAGCCCCCTCCACAGTCCCCAAGTGGCACTGTCCCAAGCAATCCCAGTGACCTTGATACCGTCCATGTGGGGCCACCTCCAGCAGCAGCAAGCGATCTCCAGCCGATGAGAACTCCAACCAGAAGTAGGGCATCAGAAAGGAACAGGCAGGTCCGAAGACCAGAAGGGGTCAGGATAACTTGTATCTCAGGAGTAGCATGTGTAGCTTGACAGAGAGAGGGAGAGATGGAGAGATTATTAGGTATGCTTTTTGTCCCATAATGATTAAGGTCAATGTACTTTGAGTGTAGAGTGTAAGCAGGGACTCTGGCAAGATTTGCTATGACAGCATAACTTAAAGGGAGAGCCAAAAGGTAACACAGACATGAGAGTGCCCTGGGACATAAACTGTCACTCCACTCCACTGTCAGCAAACCTGAGTGAATATGTGACAGTGGGGGATGACAGCATCCAATCATCCCAGTTCACCACTTCACGCTATGCCTGTGAACCCTCCAGATCTGCTCCTTTACCTAAGAAAAACTATTCACAATACGCTTAAGTAAACAAATATATTTTCAGCCTAGACTTACACACTGAGACTGTGTCTGAGCACCAAACACTAATTGGAAGGCTATTCCATAAATGTGGGACTTTGTAAGAGAAATGTAAAAGGAAGTTCTACCCCCTGCTGTAGCGTACACTATTCGAGGTACCAACAAATAGCCTGCACCTTTTGATCGAAGAAGGCGTGGCAGATCATAAAACACCGAAAGTTCACTCAGATACTGAGGAACAAGACCATTCAGTGCTTTATAGGTCATAGTAGTATTTTATAATCAATGTGGAATTTGATTCGGAGCCAATGCAGTGTGGATAAGATAGGGGTGATGTGGTCATATCTTCTGGTTCTAATAAGGACTCTTGGTGCTGCATTCTGAACTAACTGGAACTTGTATAACGACAAGATGTAAACAATATTAGTTAATGTGATATACTGTGATAAAATTACTTGGTAACCTTTTCTGTGTAATTTTATATATAATTTTACATCTTTGTTGCTATGACAATAATGTCATCAAACCCTAAAACTGTAAAACAGCCACACAAAATACCAATTTAAACAACTTTGCAGCACAAATATTATACAAGCTTTATCAGATGAATTAAAGTACTTTTATAAAACTGCAAGCTTCATATTTCTGCATTAAAACTCTCAAAAAATATTGGCCACTGAAAATGCCTCACTAACCTCAATTTGTGCTTTTTTCCTCTTTTTTTTTAAAAAAAAATGAGGGATGAGTCAAAATTCACTTTTTTTGTGATAATTAACATTATGCCACAAATGCTGTTGACTGAGCGTAACTTGTGTTTTCCTTTTTTAAATCTGGGTTCCCACAATCATGACAAATCTGTAAGGGTCAGAGAAATATATTTTTTTCCCCAGGCCCGGTCACTTAATCATAAGAAAGTGGTATGCACAAGGAAAGTAGAACAATTTAACAAGGTTAATAATCTATTAACTGTAAATTCTAGGTTACCTGCTTATCTATTAAAAGGTAAATTCTAGGTTACCTACTTAAGATTTAACAATTCTGTATGTACTGTACTGCAGTTAGGATAGTTTGTCAATGGTCTTAAACAATCTCTAAATTTGATATATATATATATATATATGTGGTGATATATGTACGTGATATATGTGTGATATATATACACACATATATATGCAAGTTCACATACTACACAGAGACTAACCAAAACAAAAGTGCAAGAATATTTAATGAGCTTGGATATGGATGCTCTTGAAGTTCTTGATGAAGCTGTTGAGCAGTTTTTTAACACCAACAAATTGGACCAACTGGATTTGACATTGGATAGTGATAGTGAAACAAATGACTCATTTCAAGGTTCTGACAAAGAGGAAATAGAGCCTCAGCTTGACATAAAGACAAAGTTGGCTTAATGGGCAGCTAGTCAGAATATCTCTCAGTCCCCTTTGTCCTAATTACTAGACATACTTGTAAATGAAAGGCCTTTGTAGTTCAATATGTTGTAAGGAATTACAGACTGCCTCTAAGCAGATTCCAGCCAGAGATGTGTTAGGATAAGCTCCCCAAAAAGGGCTTAATTATCATAGGGACAATTAACCTCAGTTTCAGCAATATGTGGATAATACCACCTGAAGTTACATTCACTCAATTATAGCATGGGAGAAGCAGTGGGACGTCAAGAATCATTTCTGAATAAAGAGGTACGTGACCATAATTATCATTCAGAAAGACATCTGTCTAGACAATCCTATCACCCCAGCATTTGGGTAGTCACACCTGTAATGACATCAATAATGTGAGAAAAGAAAGTGATTATGTCAAATGTTATCCTTAATTTACATTTAAAGTGAAACTTCATTTACATTACGGGTGGAAATAAACTAGTTTGTAAAAAAAACAGTATAAAAGGTCTGTGCTGATATTGTTCAAGGTTCTCTTTGACTCCGAAGAACCCGAAGTGCTTCATGTACTTTGTCACTGCTATGCTGCAATAAAGTTATTCTTCACTGAGATATTCAACATCCTCATCATTTTTTTTCTGTGCAGAGCTGACCAGTGCACAAGACGTGCACTCACAGACGTAAACATAAACTTTAAGACTAAATGTTGATGGAATACCTCTTTTCGGAGGTCCTATTCCCAGTTGTGGCCCACACTTGGTCAAATTAAAGCACTACTGAGATCAACAGTGTTTATTCTAAGTCTATATGCTGGCCCTGTATGCTGGTGCATCAGTTCATGAGTACATGAAAGATGTTTTGGAGGAATTTAAAAGAATCACAAATGAAGGCTTGTATGTCAATGAAGTGTTCCCCTCCCTGATGCATTTATCAGGAAGAGCTTTTCTCAAATGTACAGTACTGTGCAAAAGTCTTAGGCACATGCAAAGAAATGCTGTAGAGTAAAGATGCCTTCAATAATAATGAAATTAAATGTTTCTACATTAAAAAAATACTATAAAGAGCAGTAAAGAGTAATAAATGAAACAAAGTCAATATTTGGTGTGACGATCCTACGCTTTAAAAAAAAAAATAGTAGTCTCAGGTACAATTTATGCAGTTTTATAAGGAAATTAACTGTAAGTTTTACTGAGCATCTTGCAGTTCCTGTGTTGTTAATACATTGCGTAAGCATTTATATAAAGACTTTTTAGTCTTATCAGTTGCCATAAGAATTCTGAGTCCTGATCTGCGCAATGACTATTGTGATTATGCTGAAAGTGATTTGTAACTAAGTTTCCCAAAATCTGTGAGTCTGAATTTCTTGTATGTAACACACATAGTCTTATACAGTTGGCACAAGATGCTCATAAATATGGTGTTCCTGACTCATGCTTTCCATTCGAAAAATATTTAAGACATTTGAAAAAGATGGTTAGGAGACCTCAAAAGCCTGTGGACCAAATTGTGAGACGTGGGTGAGAGACAAACTTTTAACAGACATGCAAAAGAAAGTTATTGGAAGAAGAGTTTGAACAGCCACATCTCTCTCGACCAACACCACCAGGATTTTCCACATGCACACAGTTTAAGCAATGCCAGTGCAAAGAACTGATCATCTCCTATTCTTTGGGAAAGAACTGCTTTGAAATGTCTCCCACAGCAGACATTTTTTGCAGTATGTGATTTTTTTTAAATACAGGGACATGTTTTATAATCAGTTTTTCAAACTTGGAAATTACCAATGTCTCAGGACTTACTGGCCAGTTGTTTGTTGTTCCAGTGACAGAACTTTCAGAAAACCTTGTTCTTCTGCCTATGCCTGATGTGTAAGTAGCTTTGCCACAACTACATGATTACTGACTCTGTATTTTAATGGTGCAGAATTTCCCTTTATAGTGTAGTGGAATTCATTGATGAGTATACCATGATGGAAGGACCGTCACTGATGTCATCCCTACAAGATGGATTACTGGGCCAGAAAGAGAAGAATGCTTTTGGACAACTGATAGGACTGTGCATATCAGCACGGCTGTTAAAAAGCAATTAACTCCTGGAGAAGATTGGGAAAAGTATAACATATGCATCAGGGGACATGCCTGTAACTTGAAATAACAATTTTCTTTATATTTTCCAGATGATTACCATGTGGTTCTAAATGTATTTGTTTTTTTTACAGACACATATGCTGAAGCAAGAGCTAAATTCAACAGAGCCAAGGACACCTCAGATATACAAACTGACACTGAAGAGCCAAAGAAGCACAAAAGACTGTAAGTCACGGCTCATTATTTCCTCCATAAATGGTGGTAGTTGGGGTTAGGAGCTATACTATACCAAAAACACATTATCTTGCTCATCTAATGCTTAAAGGGACAATCATGCACTGACCGTGATTTTATTCCAAACCCACTTTTTTTAGGGAACACGTAAGGAAATGTGTGGCATAATATTAGGGATTTCAGTCACCTTCTACTTTCTATGTGTGTAAAAAAAAAAAAAAAGTCAGTGTAAGTGAATAGTGACTGAGGACACTAGAAGAAAGGACCTTACAGATTTGGAACATCATGACGGTAAATATACGACCAGTTTTAATTTTTTGGGTGAACAGTGAAAATTCTGTCATCACTTTTTTTTTCTGTGGAACTCAAACGGAGATGCAGAATGAGCCTTTTTTGGGTACAATGAAAGTAAATGGTGACCAAAGGTCACAGAGGAATTAAGGCAGCCAAGCAGTATTTGCGTGTTTTCAAACAGCCGTTCAACCTATTTAACCAATCCTAACCAGATTTTTGTACTGCATGGCGTTTGTCAAACAACACCGAAGACAAAAGCTTCTCTTCGCAGTGCGATGGAAAAGAGATTAGAAACCCTCTCCGGCATGCGAATGTTCGTGTCGGTTCCTGCCACAGGAACAGCCAACACTGGACCATGCCACCCAGAGAGTCAGCACCACAGGACCTGCCCAGAGTCTCACCACCACAACTTATGCCATGTTAAACAAACTCTTAACTCTCCTGGAGGAAGTAAAGAAGACCCAGTGAGTGCATAGCAACATGTTGAATGCTGACCATGGGTATTTGCCAGAGGTTCCTGAAGGAGCTGTCTTCCCTCTAACAACAATAAGATGTGGAAGCTATGATTGAAAAGCTGCATGACCCAGCTTAATGTCCAGTGTTGTAAATGAAAATATATAATTCATATTGTTTATTGGTCTTTATTTTTGTGCAGCAATTATTCTACAGGTGAACTGATTTACGCATGCCATCTACAAATCCTTTTGTCTGTGTTCGCAACCTTTTGCTTAGGTTGTAGATGTTGGTGGCTCTTCATTGGAAGATGCTACAAGAACGATGATGAGATTCCTGATTTCCAATGAAGTGGCGATCCAGTACAATTTATTGGCCATCATGGCAAGAAGAGATTTAGAGATTTGCGCCTTTTCAAGATCATTTATGGTAAATGAATGCACTACTATGCAGTTTTCCCCCCCATTATATTTTATTGTGTCAGTAGCAACTGCTGTTATGTTCAGACAGGCAGCAAAAATGTTTATTTTGGCATATCTGATGAAATCGTTTTTGTTGTGTATAGTCTGAACTTCTATAGGAAAAAAATAATTTGGGTTTGGAACATATGAGGGTCAGTAAATGAGTGAGCGTTCATTTTGGGTTGAGCTAGCTATTCCTTTAAGTATAAGGGCACATCACAAGCATCACAAGTATTCACATCACAAGCGTCAGCAGTACATGAGCAGAGCATAGTTTTTGATGTCCTTGTTAACGGGTTAGATCATTCACACTGGAAGCATGGGTGCAGTGGGTGCTTCGGATCCGAGCCTATTTTTGCAGCACTGCTCATGCTCATTTAAATTGACATTGTACTGTTGATTGACAACATGATTGTAATTTGACACAAATTTGGAGCAATTGGAGCAGACAAGAAAAAAAGCTTCTCAGATGTAAAATGAAAAACACAAAATGAAATTGTTTTCATGGTTTTATATTTAAAACTACAGTATAACAAGTTACAAGCTTAAAATAAAACTACCTACTACTGGCAAAGGAAGTCATTCCCAGATGAGGCATTCTGAAGAAAATCTCTTCAGATAACAGTCCTGGTTTTGTGGGTAAAGTTGTGGAATGTTTATCACAAAACCTAGGATTTGAATTGAGACATCATTGTGCATGTCACCCCCAGTGAGCTGCGGCTGTAAGATGGCTCAACCAAACCATAAAACAGAAATTGGCCAAAATAATGTCTGACACAGGTCATAAGCGCTGACAGCTGAGATTAACAGCTATTCTTCCTTTCAGGTGCAGCGAGTTCGAGACTACATTGCAACAAGTTGATGATCAGATGGTTTGTCTAAATGTCTAACTTGTGTAAGACGTTTCAGTCTATCCGCTCATAGGTGAAAGCAGCTTTGCCATCGCCACATCTGCACACCTTACATAACATGGAGGTGGGAGACTGGGTTCTGGTCAAAGATCACTGCAGAAACGTTTGGAACTGACCCTGGTGGTGTGGACCCTGGAGAGTGCCACTGACCACCCCTACGGCTATGCAAGTGGCAGAGAAGGACACCTGTATTCACACATTGCAAAAATGCTTCCCTTCCTCTTCTGGACAGTGAACTAGTGGAGGTTCCACTGCAGAAGAAAGAAGAATCCCTAAGAATCCCTTGTGGCATTGTTTTTTCTTTAAGGTGAAATCCTTCCATGGAAGGCTGGAAAAGTGTGTATCATCAAAACTAAAAACACTCCAAAAAATTGGTTTGTAGATTGTTTGGCCATTCTCCCAACTGTCGTTGTTGTGACCCAAACAAGGAAACACAACCCTTATTGGTACAGTGAATCTCTACATGTTAATAACGCTGTTCAGCCTATGAGATCCACCGCATCTATCCAGTTTTGCATTACAGAATAGAATGGCTCTAGGCATCCTGTTAGCTGAAGAAGGAGGGGTATGCCATCTTGTAGGTGATAGATGCTGTACCTACATACCGCCTAATGATGTATTACTAATCATAGTAATATCACTATTGCACTTACTCAGCTACATTCACTAACCAATTAGTTATGTAACGATGAACATGGAGAAAACGCTTGGCCAGGTTTCTTTGGTTGTTTGGCTGGTTCTCACCTTACATGTCTATGATTATTCCTACTGTTGTGTTTTTGCTGATATTCCTTTGTGGATCATATATTGTACAATGTATTCAGTTTCAGTTCAGTTTTATTTATTTGTATAGCGCTTTTAACAATGGACATTGTCACAAAGCAGCTTTACAGAAATAAATG
>CM074919.1:27141610-27154737 GCA_037576815.1 Pangasius larnaudii | reverse complement strand
GGGGTTAATATCCACAGTAAAGGGGTTAATATCTGCTTCAACTATTACACTCTTAGAAAAAAAAAGTTGTTTTCAGTGTTCTTCAAGGGTTTATTGAATAATAATAATAATAATAATAATAATAATAATAATAATAATAAGGGGTTCTTAGCTTCCTAAAAAGGTTTCTACATGAAACTCTTTCTACAAAAACACTGAGTTGTATAGTTTCACAGAGATATGAGTGAACGAGTGTGTGATTGTGTGTAAACTAGCCATCAGGGCTGTATTCTGGTCTTGTGCTCATGCTCCTGGGATGTGCGCGTTACTGGAGATGTAATAAATGAAGTGACATTGTCAGTAAGATATTTAAATGTAATGTTTCATTAATTCAGTGCCAGATTTTCCCAACCTAATTAAAGCTTTTTGTTTCAGTGCCAATAATGTGGATTTCTGTCCTTTCTTTCATTACGTTCATTAAGTTTTTTTTTTATTAATTTCATTTAAATCCAGCTCATCCATTTAATTAAAAACTTGTACTATCTGCCTCACTGTTGCCACAAAATAATATGTTCAGTTCCCCGCCTCTGTCCTTGTTCAGCAGAAGCTCTAGCCACAAGTCCTGACTATCTAGTGAGGAACCATTAATGACATTACACTGAGAGGAGCATTGTTAAAGAATCTTTATAAAGGATAAAGGGTTTTTGGGTTTCTTAAACGCTCTACGTAGGATTACTGTTCAGAAAAGGTTTCTCACGTAAAAGCTCTTAAGGGTAACATTCAAAGAACCCCTGAGTGTAATATTCATTAGTGTGATGCAGGACAGAAGGGCTTATACTCGACACGTCGTTTATTAGGGCAGATACGATAATCATCGTCAGTGTCCATAGTGTAGGTCGGGGAACAGGTAGGGAGCATTAAACTCCTGTAGTCTATATATCAAAGCGAGAAAACACACCCAAGAGACACAGAAAACCAGGAACTAGGAAAAACCATGAAACAGGCATCAGCAACATCAGTAATTAACACACGATAACACAGACACAAGACCAGACTACAGCAGGCTTTATGAAGACAATCTAATCACATAACACAGAACACATGCAGGAAGCACAGCACAGTGACAGGACAGAGGTGGAGACGAGACTCGACACACACGTGGTCAGTGTAAACAACGAGAGAGCAGCGCAGAGAGCAGCGCAGGAATCCGTATCTCAGAGCTTGTCCACTGCCTGACAAATCGAATGTCTAACACGTTACCACAACCTTGCAACAGGAAATGAAGTGGTTAGCGTGGTTAGCCTTCACCACGCGTCAAGCGTTCCTTGGATGGTTAACGGTTCTCTGTACGGAGTCACCAACAGCTTCATCATCAGCATGAAGATCACAGTCGAGTCACACACCGTGTGCTGCACACACTCTCTACAGGTGCTTTCACACTGGGTCTCTGTGGTTACGACGTTTAACTACTGATCAGAAGGTCACCACTGCTGGGCCCTTGAGCGAGGCCCTTAACCCTCAGCTGCTCTGTTATAGAAATGACATAAATGTAAGTCACTCTGCATAAGATGCCAGAAATATAAATGAACATGAACACAACATTAACTTAAACCTCTGTTAGGAGGCTCACAAGCAAGTGGTCCTAGCTGCACTTCCTGTTTGCTTTATGGTTAAATTTATTTATGACGCTACATCTTTATAAACACATTCACTGAACCATAACTAATAAATACTAATTAATACTTATAAATCAGTCTATAATGCATTATGAGCATTGAGGAAGCAAGTGCATGACTTATTAGTAATTATAACAATCATATAAATGTAACTGTCATTATAATGAAGTATAGGTCTTGATGTGTGTTTATACACGTATTTATACAACAATAATACTTGCTTATGAAGAGCTATGAATGGAGCTATAATGCATTATGAACCTGGGCTTCACAGAAAGTGTAAAATCAGTAGCTGTGCAGCCAGAAACAAGATGATCTGAGCTTGATGGAGCTTTTGGGGAACGTGTGCTGGAGGAGTTTACATACAGTCTTTAGGTTTGTTTTCTACTTTTTACAGCTCTGTAATGTGATGCACAGCAGCTCTGCTGGTTGAAAAGCCGGCCGTGTTGCTTTAAGACAGCAGGGCAGGAAGCCTATCAGCGCGCAGCTCTGCGTCTGGAGGAGTGGAGCAGCTCTGCCGCAGCTGAACCAAACCTCGCCTTCTCCTGGAACATCCAAACAAAAGGCCTGAAACCGAGCCCGCATGTGAGAAGAGACGCGCTGGAGCACACTCAGCATGACAGAATCCACCAAGACCCACGTTATCCTGCTGTCCTGCGGAAGCTTCAACCCCATCACAAAGGGACACATCCATATGTTCGGTGAGCACTTTCTGTTTCTCGAGCAGAGCAGGAGAAAAACCGCAACACACCCTGAATCTGTGTGTGTGTGCGCGCGCGCGCGCGTGTGTGTGTGTGTGTGTGTTTGGAATATTTCTTCTGTCCTGGACTTTGTGGACGCCACATGATGTGGTGCAGGTTAGTGGGTGATGATGGTGTTTGGAGAAGCACTTGGCAGCGGGTCGCTGTCCAGACCGCGGTGCTGAAATGGGCGACGGCTGCTGACTCGCCGAACAGCGGCCACGTAGCGTCATGTGGCGCAACTAGGCCTAGATGATTTATGCACCTAATGATCAGTAATACCTAAATGCTCTTTTCTCTGCTTTTTGAGATCTTTTATCCAGGATTAAGCAATGCTTGGTGCGCTGCTTTACAGGGCTGGGCTTACACAATCTGCTCTGAGCATATCTAGGCTTTGACCTACGCAAAATATCAAGCAACTCCAACGTACTTTATAACAGAAATTTCAGTAATATATAAAGGATAAAGCCTGTTTTTTTTTTTATCTGAAGTGTTTACGAAGCCCCTCTGCGTGAACACTGGACATAAAAAATTAAGCTGCCATTAACAGATCTTCATTACAAGACTTAGTTTATTGATTTCCTCTGATGAGATCAAATCACTCGGTAAAGGATGGGTTTGGGTCCCATCTGATTCTGATCCATCTCAAAGTTTCATCCTCACGTGGTCTACACTAAGATGTGGTTTACACCAGCTATAAAGCAGATCATCTGAATCCTGCATTATCTACTAAAAAAATTTCCAAAATCTATTTTTGTCTAAAATGTTTACAACCCTTTGCGTCACCCGGAGAGGAGTGACGTCCAGTCATCGCTGGAAATAAAATAAGCGTCCATTAACAGATCCTAATTACAAGCCTTGGCTTATTGATTTCCTCTCATGAGATAATATCAACCAGAAGAGTTGAGTCTGGTTCAACCAGAAGACACGACTCCCTTTTGACTCTGGTTCCTTTCAAGATCTGTTTTGGATTTTTTTTTCATTGTCAGCGTCACCTCTGGTTTGCTCACCAGGAATCTAAATGTACTGTACATTCAGATGTGTGTAAACATGCCTCGGATACGTTCTGGCCTTTGAAAAATGCAAAGCAGATCATTTGAATCCAACATTATCTCCTGGAAAACACAAACCTGATTTTTGTCTGTAATGTTTACCTTTGAAAAGCTCCTCTGAGTCACCCAAAGGGAAATGACATCCAGTCGTCACTGGAAATAACATAAGCTGCCATTATCAGATTCCTCATTACAAGACTTAGCTTATTGATTTCCTCCGACGAGATAAAATCCCCTGTAAGAACATGGGTTCGGGTTTGAGTCTAGTTCCTCTCAAGTGTTTTTCTCCTTGCCAGCGTCACCTCTGACTTGGTCACCAGGGATCTAAATGTACTGTACATTGAGATTTCTGTAAACATGCTCTGATTACAGTGGTGTGACTCTAAGCTTTGACCTTAATGCCGTTAACAGATCCTAATCACAAGCCTTAGCTTATTGGTTTCCTGTGACGAGTTCAAATCAACCAGAAGAGGTTCCTTTTGAGTCTGGCTCATTTCGCGGAGTTCTTCATTTCCACCATCACCTCCGACTTGCTCGGGGAGCGAACATCCAGATTTCTGCAAAAGCGCTTTGTAAGAGTGCATAGTGTTAAAAGTGCTATACAAATAAAATGGAATGAAATGAGAATGAAAGCTGCAATGACTACATCAGATGGAAATATGTTGCATTATCCCATCTTACACTGCACAGCCTATTCATTAAGGAAAACTCTCCTCATAGTTGGCCTGGCAGATAAGATTATATAGTAATGACCAGAAGCTTGAGGTCAGATCCCAGAAATCTCCGACACTGTGGGTACATTGAATAAAGCTCTCAACTGCTCAACTGGATATGATTCTGCCTCGCAAATCAATTTTAAAAAACTTCCGTTAGGAATTTGATGACTATCACACTGAGGTTTGGAGAAATACTGAAAGGAAAATGACCTTTAAAGCCTGGAGACTAGACATTTGGAGCCTTATCCTACTCTTAGGAAAGGATAAATCTTTAGTTTCTATTTAGAATCCTATACCTGGGAAACCTTACCTAAAGTAATAACATTAATTATCAAAGTATTTATAGAGAAGCATCAAAACCATTTTTTTCAGACAGAGTATTAGTGTGAGTATATATTTTTTTTGGTACATGCTGATACTGATAGTGACTTAGTGTTAGTCAGTCAGGGGCTTCATGGAACATTTTATTCATTTTATTTAGCTGTGTTTAGGATAGTTGATGCTGGATGCTGCTAACATGAACTCCTGCGTTTCATGTTTAACATGTTATGCCTTTCAAATAGTTCCTTCAGAATCGAGTGTGAGGGCAGCTGATGCTGTGAATTGCACCTTAGGACCTGATGAGCAAGGAGGAAAGGAAGTGAGGTATCTTCAGTTCTCAGTGTTCACAGAACTGAAGTGCTGTGCCATGCGGCCGGTGGCTTCACTGCTTCACGCTCGTGAATAGCGTCGTTTAATGAGCTGATGCTGCTCTGTGCACTCAGATCAGCCGCCACTGCACTCTCTATTAAACATACCGTATAAACACCATAAGATGTTTTATCAGCTTACTTGTATTGCAGGAAGATATACGGCTCGATTTTCACAGAGTTTGCAGTCTGCTTTGCTTTGACTGCCATCATTAATCATGAAATAAATCCAGATTGCTGCCATCATGTCGTCTGTTCATCAGCATCACGTCGCAGGGTATCGTGTGCTATCGGAGAAGTTTTAAATAAATAATTTTAAATAAGCTCGTTATTTGGTGAAAACCCTATACCAGTATCAGTATCAGTCAGGGTTGTGCCATATCGCATCGTCCATGATATACCGGTACAGTTCCTCCCCATGATAAGAGTTTGTCATCCCGCGATATTGACGATCTCGTTGATGACGTGTTTACGCTCTGCAGCATCTCACACGTAGAAGGAGAACAAGCATGGTGGAAGGCGGAGCTTCCTCCATAATATGGAAATGGTTCGGATACAGAAGATCAGATATGAATCAGACGGCTCTCGAGACTAATACCAATGGAACCAAAAAGATAGTGCTGAATGTTATTATTTTCATATCGTCATTTATATCATTACTGCAAAAAAATACCATAAAATATCATTATATAGTTTTAAGTCTATATCCCTAGTATCGATGCATTTATAGTAATTGGTGTTTGCTGTGCATCCTAATGTAACGGGAGTGATTAAAACCCCCTTTTAAAGGTCTCACTGTTTCAGCTAGAGAGATATTCGGTAGTTTCCAGGGACAAAATGGTGCAATGTATTATAAGAGGGTATTAGGCCACTGTGTGTAGACTAAGGACAGATTCAAATTTCCAGATAGCCAGTGCTGGGCTCTTGAGAAAAGCCTTACTCACCTCTCAGGGCGTGAATAAAAGCATCTGCCAAATGCAGTTTATTAAATACAGATTGTTTGGCGGAATATTTTGGGGACTTAATGTAGTTATATGGTAGCCTAGAGATTATAAAACGTCCGAAATATATTTAAAATAAAGAGATGTTAAATATTTTAAGACGGGATTTATTGCTCATTTGAGTTCGACTCAGATCTGAAAGGTCTTAGAGTCGTTACAGGCCGTAAGGTCACAGAGGATTGACTGTGCGAGTCAGGGAGCAGCGCTCTGTGGAGTAGCTGAGGATCAGAGCGAATGTCAGTACAGCGAGACCCTTCAGCTTCCATTTGCTTTAGATTGTCTAAAGACTTCTGACCCACTTTTTAAAGCCCTCTTTAATGGCTGTATGCTTTATGGAGAAGCAGAATAAATTTGCAGGCGGTTTTAAAAAAAAATATATCAAAAGGTAAAGAAATCAAATGTTATCATTTAGTGTGATCATTTAGAAATGAATCTGATTTGAAGCTAAACGTATGTAGAAGACATTTTATACTAATAATGTATATATAATATCACATGTCATTCATTACTGTATTATATATGTATCATATTATATACCTGTATATTTTATATTATACGTAGAAAATATTAGACAATATTAAGAGCGTTGCATTAGTGTACACATAATCATGATCTTCAGACACATCTCAAGAGGACGTCCTATTCCCTGTGCACCTCCTTCCCCTTATATTGCTCTAAATGATGAATGGGAAGAGAATATTTTTCCTCCAGTAACAGTCTGAAAACTGTGCTGGTTATGCCTGGGACGTCTTCGTTGTTATTTCTGGTCCTTGTTTTAGATGTTATAGCTGTGAGCTCTGAGCTTGACAGTTTGTCCCTGTCCTCATGTTCGCACTGGTATAGACAACAAGTCAGTTATCCATCTGGAGCTGCTGATGTTTGAAAAAAACCCTCAGCATTGTTGAATTCTCAAATCTGAAGGTTCTGAAACAGTACAGTGGTTCAGACAATAGTTCCAGCTGTGCTTCTGACGAGAGGTCGATATTAATGCGCTTGTTCTAATACATTATCGTTTCTATAGTAACTGCTCATCCACAGGGATCTACATAAACTAAATCTAATAATAAATGGATTTTAAAAAATGATATTATTTAGGAAATAAAAAAGTATGGTGAAGGTTTCTGTAAGGAGATGTTTATTTAACATTTATGGAAGGAGTCTCCAGTGTAAGATTTCTACCACAGTCTCCAGAACTTTGCACTTTTCAGTTTCTCTGTAAGATGAAATGTTTTTTTTTTGTCTTATTAACTACAAGAGAGAGAGAAGAAAGAGAGGCCAGTGACAGAATGGCTGTATATATAAATAAATAAATATATATCTGCTAGTAAGTGATTACAGGATCTAACGTTTTTGTAGACGTTCCAAAATATCCAAAGTAATCACTGTGCTATAAGAGAAGTGCTCCACTTTACTTCACATATTGCCACATCACACCACCCTGCTGTGGATTGTTTTCCTATAACTGCGTAGCCCCAGGTGTTTTATTCCGTACTGAAAGCGTGGTAACTGTTGTACTAATCATGTGACCATGACTGATTTGCAGAAAAAGCCAGAGACTTCCTGCAAAAGACTGGGCGCTTCATCGTGATTGGAGGGATCATTTCACCTGTACATGACTCCTATGGCAAACCGGTGAGTGCCAGCTGAACCTGAAGAGCGAATCAAATGCACAAAAGCGGATCATGACCCGTCTGAAATGTCTGCAGAGGGAACCGAATTAGAACCCTTTCAGGGAGTTAAGGAGAGAAAAGAACGAGTGTAGTAGTCATCATTCACAGCAGCTAATGAATTATACGCTTTATCCTGAATTGCTCAATAATAATAATATTGTGCAGCATCTGAGTTAAGACAGTATTAAACATAATTATGCACTGCGATGAAATATACATCAGTGTTTGGTCTAGTCCTAATAAGAAATCACGATCTCTTGGGCCTTGTGTGGAATTAATGAGAAGCTTGACCTAGTTTCTGTCTCTCTGCATACCAAAAGCTTCCACGCAGCAAAACATGGACAGTAAATGTGTTAGGAAAGATAGTGAAATCATATGTATTGAACAGGAACGTACCTACAGAGGATTCGATTCACTGGCCCTTATTCATCAGCGTTGCGTGTGGACAACATCTGACCATGAAACAAGCATAAGCCAATCACACAGACAGTTCTTATTCAGCAGTTCATGTTTAGAGTGTGTGTACGATCAAACTCGTTCCTGGTCCGAGTATACGTTTACGCATAACATTTTAACAATGCTTAAATAAAATCAATATCATAAGTAATAAGTAGAGTAAATAATTAAATAGAGTAGTACGTATTAGCAGCTAGCATGCGGATAATCACAATCGTGCATGCAGGAACCTTGAACTGAAACACGAGTTAATCTGTAAATGTGAATCAGAGGCTCAGAAGTGGATCTTTATCACATCATTAGTCATTCGGTTTAATAATAGATGCATTTGGTCTTTTTTTCAGTTTGCTTATTTTCTAAAATGAAAAAAGCTAAATGATAAAATGATAAAACGGCGCACACTTCCAAAGCTGTCTCTCTCTTTTTTCTTTTTTTTTTTGCTGCAGCAGCAGCCTCAGCATAAAAGCACCTCCAACGTAGCTCCACTGAAATTACATTATTTTCCCCTCGCTGTTTACTTCTTTCCTCTGATCTTGATAGCTTGCTGAATGTTATCCAACTGAAGCTGACTCACAATTCATTGTGGACTCACTAGTTGTTGTTCAACAATTTCATGAATCAGATGCAGATTTGTTCGTAAGTCACTCTGTGTGTTACGAGCTTTCGGCATGTCATGTGACATCACGAGCCTAATTCATTACCAAGCTCATATTTCTGTTCAGAGTTGACAAGTTACCTTCAGACCAGTATTTGCATGGGGGAAAGTTACGGGTATTCAGTGTTGGGTTACGCACCTGCTTAAACTGATCAGATTATCCAAATTACCTGCGTGTACTTCACACCTCCGTTGACTTTAAACACAAGCAGGTGCCTGAAAAAAAATCTGGGGG
Source organism: Pangasius larnaudii (assembly GCA_037576815.1). NCBI lineage: Eukaryota > Metazoa > Chordata > Actinopteri > Siluriformes > Pangasiidae > Pangasius > Pangasius larnaudii. The sequence continues at coordinate 27,145,868 of CM074919.1, read as the reverse complement.
TTAAAAAAAGCAGACAGAAGAAGGAGGTCATAATTTTTTAAATGTTTGATCTCAAATATAATACAATTTCATCTGCTATCCTTACAATTTAATTTAATTCATAACTTTATCTGTAAAAAACAGAATTTGAGGTAAGAAATGTCTCTGATTAAGCAAAAAAAAAAAAAAAAAGAATAGTGTCATATTTATGTATTTAATGTCCGCCTCAAATATCGTTCCATAATTTTTTGTGTGTGTTCATTAACCCCAAACTTCAGCATGACATATTGTGGTTATGTCAAACTGTTAGACAGTGGTGCTGGATTTAATACTGCTCCTCGCTCAAGCCAATATCCTACAGAAATATGGGCTTAAATCCAAGGTTCGAATCATGAGTAACTGAGATATTGCTATACTCTCAGCACACTCCATGCACTTAAGAGAGCACTCACGTCTGTAGCTACGTCCGAGGTCTGAATATCAATGTGTGTAATTTCGGTAATAACGCCTCACTATGTGCACTTAACTCAGCTCTGAGGACAGAGTCTGAGCTTGATGTGTGCTTGCTGTTGCCATTCTGCTTACATAATGCTTGTGGGAATAACATATGATCAACTGTTTCATCCATGTGGTTTCTCAGGGTCTTATTTCTAGCAGACACCGGCTCACCATGTGTCAGCTGGCAGTGCAGTCATCTGACTGGATCAGGTATTTATCACGGAGTCAGAACAGCATCTGTTGTAAAGTCATTTTAATATTCAGTAGATCACGAACGAGATGGTTTCCGATGCTGTTTACCTGTGCAGGGTCGACCCTTGGGAATGTTATCAGGACACCTGGCAGACTACCTGCAGTGTACTGGAACACCACCGAGATCTCATGAAGGTCTGAGTCACACATACGACGATAACCAGTTTATTGGAAAAACAAGCTCGTCAGATTTAGCATTAAACTCTCACTTTCCGCTTTAATACTGAAGCGTTTAATCCGTCTCCCTGCAGAGAGTAACAGGATGCATTCTGTCTAATGTGAACACACCCTCTACCACTCCTGTGATTGGCCAGCCCCAGACCACCACTCCTCCTATCTATCAGAACCGCAACACAGCGAACAAGCCCACAGCTGGTAAGTGTCTTTATGAACGCTTTCATTCAATTCATTTTATTTTAAGTAATTATACATTACACGGACAAACGATTATGGCAGTCTGTAAGTATGCGTATATACAGTGTTAAAAGAATAGCATCAAGCACAGGAGGCTGGTGTAAAAAGGACATCCCTCTCTTTCAAGGAAAAATACATCACAGTAGCTGTTAATAAATCCTGATCATGTTGGACTATTTGTGGAGCCAGGAACAATAACGCCACCAGCGATTTGTATGCAGTAATGAGGCTGGGACTGATTTCTTTCTAGCCCAGATTAACACCGCCTATCTGTAACAGTCATGTCCAGTGAGAAAGTGAACAAGTCCCAAGATTTAGTTTGCATTTTGGATTCATTTTCTAAAGGCCACTTTGTGTAACAAGTCAACAGAAGGAGCATATGAAGGTGGAATGAACATAAAGGAAGCAGATTACTGACTTGATGACACAATTTACCTCTGGAGAAAGTAAAAATAAATAGATTAAGTACACATTCACTTCACTTCACTGTCCACTCAGTGTACAAACGACACAAAAGAACAAACAACAGAAGTGTAAGTTTTATATTTCTTGATTTATTTTTTTAATATCACTACGTGTTACTGGCATTAAGAACAAGAGATGAATTTTGCAGGAACACTCTTGCATGTAATGTCCGAAGCTGATGTGTGAGGTTAAATGTGATATTTAAGCAAACAGATGAAGGGCTCCTCTCATACACGTTCATTTGAGGGAGGATCGCACAAAAAGTGGGACGTCAGTGCAAAGGAAGTATTTTTAGTCATAAGAACATCGAGCTTTTTGAAAAGCTTAATGAGTAGGAATGAAGAAACAATGAGACTGGAAAGTGTGATCCTTTATACAGTATGGACAATTCCTCATGGACAGTTACGGCCCTTCTCCGCTTCTCAGACTAAAGCCACACCCCCAGGTACAGCGGAGGGCTGTGATTGGACAGTGATTGCATTTTTGTGTGTCATGATTGCAGCTCAGTGATGAAAGTGAAATGCAATGCAACCAGGAATTACATTCACTTCTGATGCGAAGCGAGTGATTAATAAAAAAGTCTTAAAAAAAGAAATCTCTCCTGTTTGGTCACTAAACACAAATGAAGAGCAATGCAAAGGTTTTGATTTTCAGTGTGGCGCATTTTCCTCATTTCCCAAAGGAAAAGCAATTCTATCTGTGTATTACACGACACATTTTCTCCCAGTGTGACTGCTTTTCTGTTTGGAATGGAATGGATATCAGAAAATTTGGACAGCTTTGTGATTAGTTTGGTTTCTGATTACTCTCTCTCTCTCTCTCTCTCTCTCTCTCTCTCTCTCTCTCTCTCTCTCATCCAGTTAAGCTGTGGGGAAAGATGAGTGAGAGTCTGGGCAAAATCTGCTGTGTTCGCCCACAAGTGGAGCGCTTCACCTTTGTTGGTGTGTATTACGTGATTAAAATATGATATTGAGATATGATAAAAAAAAAATGTTCCTTTCCTATCTGATATGTCCACCCCATAATTATCCTACATTACTTATGAGAATAGTAGAGAGACGGCATACACATTACATGAGCGTGTATCAGATCAGTCATTTCCACAACTGCTTTCTGTTTCCTTTGTGCAGATGAAAACGCAAACCTCGGCACCGCAGTGCGCTATGAAGAAATCGGTGAGTGGATTTGATTTATTTTGTGTTTTGGTTTCTAGATCAGCGCCTGGCACCATAGTGAGCCACTGACAGACGCACTGATGATGAACAGATACGCATTCATTCATTTTGCCTCCTAGTGTTCTCCTCACAAAGCAACAGATTCAGTCATCTTTAGTCTTAGTGTTTGGCCTTAATGTGTACTGCCTTCCACTGGTCAGATATATTTTGAATTATTGTTTACTCCATGTCATGACAGTTAATGATTTTGTTCTCTGAGCCCGAGTCACTCCACAACGCTGGGCTTTATGGAAGAAAGGCACATTAATATTAAATCCCATTTGGAGTTTGACAAAAAGGCATGGCAGAGACTCGGTGGAAAGGTTCTCTGGTCTGATCAGACCAAAATGTAACTGTTTGGCATTGACACAAAGCATTATGTTTTGTGGAAAAGCAACACTGTTCATCTCCCTAAGAACACCATCCCCTCAGTGAAGCATGCTGGTGGTAGCATCACGTTGAGCACTACCCTCGGTTGTACCATACATGCTACATTTTACTTAATATACCGATCATTCCTCATCTTCTGAGGGACATTCTACTGCAGGATCCTCAACCTTCCTGATTAACTTTTGCAGATGAAAAGAAATACTTGTCCATACACTTGCGCTGTACACGAGCGCTTGTGAGCCTCTGATAAATCTGTAAATATGTCATGTAAGTGTGCAAGACCGAACCCCCAGCTGGAAGCTTTGGGACAGCACCTTTGATCAGCTGTTTTAACAGCTAGATGCTTGGAAGTTTACAGTGTACGGCTCAGTGAGTAAACATAACTGTATTGTGTTACAGTGTGTGATTTTATTGTGCTGTGTTGTACAGAGTTGCGTATCCTGCTCCTGTGTGGCAGTGACCTGCTGGAGTCCTTCTGCATTCCTGGGCTGTGGAATGAGAGTGATGTGAGTATCGTTAATACAGAAAATACAAACATACACACAGGTATGAAAAATTCAAGAGATCCACAGTGTGATGTTTATGGGGCTCTTTCAATTTTATAGCTATAGAGAGAGTCATGGTTTAGTTGTAGCATTTTTTTAATCAGACTTTAAGGTTGCATTGAGCTACACTGTTCCTTTCAGGAGTGAAATACTGTGTCTTGCACATAACTATTCACACCTTGGGCTTTTCCTCATTTTGTAGTGTTACAACCTGGAATCGAAATGGACTTAATATGGGTCAATACTTGCTTAAAAAATTACAGCTGTAAGTCTTCTGGAATATGTGTCTATCGGCTTTACACATCTGGATCCTGACATTTCTTGCCCATGGTTCTTGACAAAATTGCTCAGGCTCTGTCAGACAGTTGGTGAACAGCAAGCCTTGCCAAGGATTCTCATTTGGATTGAGGTATGAACTTCAGTTCATGGCAGTTTCCTGAGTACTGAAACATGGCTAGATCCAGCTTGTCCTCAAACTTGACCAGTTTCCCAATCCGTGCT
>CM074919.1:27112887-27139833 GCA_037576815.1 Pangasius larnaudii | reverse complement strand
GCAGGACACTCGAGTTCTTCCACTCCAACCTTCACACACCATGTCTTCATGGAGCTCACTTTGTGCACAGGGGCGTCATCATGCTGGAGCAGGTTTGGGCCTCTGAGTTCCAGTGAAGGGAAACTGTAATGCTATAAAGACAAAGGCATTCTAGACAATTGTGTGCTTCCAGCCTTGTGGCAACAGTTTGGGGAAGAACCACATGCGGCTGTGATGGTCAGGTGTCCACATATTTTCAGCCATATAGTGTAATGTGTTGAATATTTTGGATTTCTTGGAACCAAGCACCACAGAATGGTATGAAGAAGTGAGCCTGGGGCTGATTTCTTTCTTGCCCAGACTGTAGATTCCCCCCTAGATTTGGTCTGACTCGTCCGTAACATATCCTCAGCTCTGACTGAGAGGTGCATGTGGAATACTGTCATGACATAATCAAGGCGAATGAGTGGGATTATGTACTCTATCATTCCCAAAATGCCAACAGTGTTTTTCTGGTTTGAATGCAAGTGTTATGAAACTTTTATGTTTACCGTGTTTGGTATTCAGAGGAGACAGCAAATGAACCTAGTAGAGGATTACGAAAAAAAAATAGAAATAAAAATCCAGCTGTTCATCTGCCTTTAAGTGTATGTGTGAGTAATAGCATCATTTTTATTATGCAATCAATGTGAGTTCTCTGAACTCTGAGCTCATTTGCAGAGAGTCTGTGTCACTGTATTAGTGTCCACAGGGTAATGTTCACCTTTCTTCTGCAGACTGGCTCTCCAGCATGGAGACGGCCACGTGGTGGACTACCTGACCCAGCCAGTGATTGACTACATCCTGCAGAACCAGCTCTACATCACCGCCTCTGGATAGGAGAGAGGACGCAAGCGGGTGCCTCTCTTTAAGCTGCCCCGTTTGTCTCCCCGTGTGTGATTAACAGTGTAGTCCTGCCTCACTCTACCACTGCTTTTTCCATATAGAGGAGCGTAAACTATCTGTCATCCTTTCTAACTGTATCATAGTGACTTGTCAGGAGTAAGGGCGCGCCGCGCTGTGCCGAACGGAGCCGCCCTGTACCGGTGCGATGCGAGGAAATGGAGCAGGTGGACATAGTGGTCTAATGAGGTGAAGGAAAGGGATGTTTAAAGAACAGAAATCGGAAGAGGGAGTGTGTAATACAGGAAATGTTACCGGCGTGAATGTTGGCCTTGCTGTCAGTTTGATACTGTCTTTTCCTCTAATTGCATGTCTAGAGGTTTTCTTTTACCGCACGAGCGCTTGAATAGCCTTGTAGACTGTAGTCTGCTGTGACAGTGTTTGCAAAAAAAAAAAAGAGTGCTTAGGCGCCTCTCATCTCTAACTTCATTTTCTATTTAATATGACTCTGTGTACAAAGGAATTTGGATTGCTGTCATTTATGCAACTGCAAATATTACGCTGCACTGTTCTTGTCTTCAGTGTGCGTTCATGCATATGTCATTTGTATTTGGTTGCACATTAAAGAATGACCTTTCCTTTTGTGCAGTACTTCGAATAAGGCTGTCGTTGCTTGCCAAAACGCTTAAGAAGCTATTAATATGTTTTCAGTAAAAACAATTCACTGCCGTTACGTTGAGTATTTTGTGGCCGTCATTTTCCGCTTATTTTGACTGTGTAAAAGTAGACACACCTACAGGCTCTCTTCTTGCTTCCAAACTCTGGAGTTGGGTTTGTTTTAAGAAGGAAGTCGAAGAAGAGCACTGTGTTTTATCACTTTGCCAAAAGCGCACATAGTCCCTGATTCCAACTTGATTTCGAGATCTGAGAATAAGCGATGCAGTTAAACAATAGAGCAGTGCAGTGAGTGTAAACACGGCGTATAAACGTAACACACACTAACCGCCAGCTTTATTTTGAACACGTGTACACATTCACGTTCGTGTGATTATCCAGTCAGACAGTCGTGTAACAGCAGCGCAATGCCTAAATTCATGCAAATGCAGGTCAAGAGGTCAACAGGCGAAGCTGTGCAGCATCGGTGAGCTTGTGCCCACTGTAGCACTGTAGGCTGGCAGGAGAGGAACCTGATGTGGTCTTCTGCTGTTCTAGACCATCCACCTCAACGTTGATGTATCGTGCATTCTGAGTTGCTTTTCTGCTCACCGTGGTTGTAAAGAGTGCTTATTTACGTTACTATAGACTTCGTGTCAGCTCAAAGAGCAACACCAAAAGCCACAGGAGATTTGTTCTCTCCCAGGGGCACTCAGATTCCACAGCGCCCCAACCTTCTGCCGGAAGGGCTTCTCTAAAACCTAAATGCTGCTTAAGTCAATCATTTTTGTACAGTTTTTTAAAAGAATATTTTCATCTCATTTTTATTTACAGTTATATTTTTACAGTTAAGTTGTTAAGTTGTACAGTTTTAAAGAATATTTTTACTTTTTATTTAATGACTAGCATATATGTTTGTATCTATATATCATTTATTTCTTACCAAATATATTCATTGTGATCTTGAATTGTTTTTTTTGTTCTATTGTCTTGAGAAAGCTGACACTAGAACTTCCCTCTGGATCAAGAAAGTTTACTTTATCTTATCTTCGAACCAGTCTGACTGTCCTCTGATGCTTGATGTGAACGTTAACTGAAGCTCTTGACCTGTAACTGTATGATTTTATGCATTGCTCTACTGCCACCTGATTGGCTGATTAGATAATTGGATGAACGAGCAGTGGCACAGACAGCCGGTGATTGTATGCGTCATGTGAAAGTAACTTTATTAATATAAAAGTAGCTGTTAATATACCATTAAAGAGCAGTGAGAGAATTTGAAGGAAACTAATTAGGAGACTGAAATATATTATAAACAGCTTAATGATTTATTTAACATGGCTGTTTAACATAGCTTTGTTTTGCCCCATAATTACATTATAAATGATGTTTATAAAAGATCGACAGTCATCATTAAGGAAGCTCTTTCAATATATTGCATATATAACCATCCCTTAGTTTGTTTAGTCATATTTTATTGGCTATATAGTGAGCTGCTATGGTGAGAAACAAACAGGATTAACCTCAGAGTCGTGCTTTTTTTCCTGAATACTGCGGCGACAGCCACTGAAGACGTAGAGGTTTACAGCAGGAGGTGATAAAGAATGGGAAGATTTGGCGTTATAAGATAAGATATCATTCCTGCCCCGATTACTAATCATTTTCAGTGCTTAAAGGTTTTTGATAGTCATGTTATTAATATGGCAAGACTGGATGAAGGTAGATTGTCTCTTAAACGGCTCGCACGAGTGTGTCGCACTTCTCAGTTGTACAGCTGTACAGTCCATGCAGTGATATTACTCCGTATACTTCCTTATGCTCCACCACTGCTTCGGAGTCTTACAGCTACACATCTCTCAGTTAAGCTGCAATACATAATCATCACCTAATTTTATGTTAATGTATGAATTTTAAGCTTGAAATGTATGACCACACTGGATAAGTGAAATATGAACTAGTTCATTTTTAGCAATTTTTACAATAAGTAAGTAAGGATAGTGATTTTATCTACGTGAAGGCTGATAGAATGGAGCATTTGGTTAGGTTGTATTGGCAAGTCTTTTGTAGAAGGTATATTTTTTCACTGTTTCGTGACATACTTAACCTGAATGAATTCAAACTAAACGTGTATTGTGTATTTGCTCCTACTTAAACTTCGCAAAACCGTGACCAGTGACTGTACTTCATCCAAGCAGATGAATTAGTTTAGATCATTAAGATTCTTCAGCTTCAGACAAAGTTTGATCTCCGTCATCAAATCATTGTGCATGACGCAGTAATATGGTTTAACACAGGGTTAGAAAGGATACATGCTGAACATCTCACTCTGCATGGCTTACGCATACTCCAGATTTGCTGTAATATACCTCTATAATCCACTCAGCTTCCTACACACAACTCTGACGTTAGTGCAAATCATAATCTACACACCAGACTTCCTTTCAGTTTAGCTTCAGATTATACAGATTATTTTATCTCTGCTTTTTACATTTATTATTAATGCTTGATTATAAATGTATGTGTCTGTTGATGTGCACATAATGGAACAGATATATAAAAAAAACACATCGTGGTGCCAGTGTTTTATTTCAAGTCATTCTTTACAGTGATGTGTGCAAGAGGACTGAGACCTCGTCGAGTTTTATTAATATTAGGGATGCACATTATGGATAAAAATAGCATATTGCTACTTGTATTAAAATTGACGAACTCATAATGAGTCAAGGGTGAAGACTGACGTTCAGTTAATTAACCAAAATCGTTTGGAGCCAAGATCCGCAGGTGCACAAGCACCCTATTGTAATTTAATGTTTACTTCTTATTATCATTATACTTTGATATGGGTGTCTATGGCAGCCTTCATGCAGTTTGTATGACATTTGGCACAATGTTAGAGGATAATCTCAGCTACCTACACAGCAATTCAAGTAATCTAGCACCACCAATAGGGCAAATGTGGACCTTTGCAACAATAACTCTGCAATGCAACATCATCGAAACCTGATTCCACTTTCCGCTGACTCTTTGGGTCATGTCGGGTTCGATGATGCCATGATACCATGATATTAATTTCCACAATTCAGTTTTTTCCCGTTTTTTTGTCCTACTCAGGCCAAACTTCATGTGCGAGTGACCAACCAGGACAAGATACTTTAACATACTTTGTCTAAATTCACCTCTAGGGGGTTCTGTAATTCACAAATTAGTAAAACTGTTCAAAGGAACAGAATTAAAATGTGAAAAATTATTTTTAAAAACTTGCTTGTAAGTATTGAACTGATCAGCATCAAATAATGATTCAGATCAAAAGTGTGATCTGTTCAGACCAAACTTTGTTACATGAGTAAAGGACCATATCCTAAAGAACTCCAAGTAGTTTTGTAGAAGTTCACCTCTAGGGCTGCTATAATTTACAAATTAGTAAAAAAAAAAATGCTCCTAACTTTTAAGCTACTTTGTCAAATCATGATTCTTCTTTCTGACGATTAGCAAAACAGGAAGCTGGCAGTTTTTTTTTTACCAATATGTTTTTTTTCTTCTCTACCTAGAAATTTCTTTTAAACTTTGTGAAATTTGAACAGGAAGTGAGGCCATATTACAGAAATGGCTTGATAAATTGGCATTAAATTTATCTCTTTGGATAAAGCACTGAAAGACCAGATGAGACTTTCACTGAAAGATGAGGCCAAGAAGTGCTTGGCCCCCCTATTGCTGCAAAATATTTTACATTCTACAAACAGTCCAGAAGCCAGCTAAACTCTTAAAATAAAGTTCCCAGAAAAACTTTTTTTTTTTTAAATAAACAATGCCAGAGAAGCATCTTTTTGTTTGGTAGATAAAGATATGGTAAGTCAGGCAACAAAAACCTGAGTGAGTGTTTGTGAGTCCTTTATATGTGATTGGAGTGTGATTGGAGACAGGTGTCCATGATTAGAAGTCCAGGGACTGTGAACGTGACAATCCCATGTGAGTTGAGAAGCGTAGTGTGTGGCAGCCATGTTTGTAGGCTGCAGTGTATTCTGGGAAATGGAGTCCAGCACTGAACCCAGCACTGATAAGACATTATTATGTGGGAGAATTTGTGCAATCTGTTGATTGTGGTGACAGAAAAAAAGGTTCTTTATGGAACCCTAATGGCTCTTTCAAGTAAAATCAATTAAACTTTTGTGACCTCAGGTTTATAAGCTTCTATCTGGCATTTTGGTCAAAAACAAGTTACCACAACTTCATGAGGAAATGCTTTATTCTCCTGTTACACTCATTGACTCCGGTGCAGTAGGGAACTTCCTGGATGAGAAAATGGCTCAAATGCTTGAAATCCCCTTGTTCCTCTGAAAAGCTGTCTAAGAGCACATGTGCTGGACCGATAGCTGCTGGGCAAAGAAAGGAGCACGCAATGCACTGTTCCACTGAAAATGTGTTCCAGAGTTATGTATACAGAAAAAAATTTATTTATGGCCACATAATCGTAACAGAACTCCATCATCTTGGGTTCTTGAGTTCTCCACTCGTACCCCAACGATCGGCCAGAAGGAAGGTGAGATCATATCATGGAGTCGTCACAATGCTTGTCTTTCTCTCACATGTCAGACCACTCCAAGGTCCAGAGGTACTTTTAGCAAGTGTTTAGCAAGGCAAAAGCCACTGAACTACCTCCTCATTGCCCATGGGACTCTGCCCTTGACTTCCTGCCTGGCTCAGCTCCTCCTAGGCGTAGAGACTACCCTGTGTCTGGCATACAGGAGGAGAAGTACATCAAGGAAGCACTCGAGCAGGGGTACATTTGCCCCTCAATGTCTCCTATGGCCACAGGTTTCTCTTTCTGGAAGGAAAGATGGTGGCCTTTAGCCGCATATAGATTACAAGGGGCTGAACTCTGCCACATTCACGTATGGGTATCTTCTCCCACTCATAGCCTCAGCTCTGGAACAGGTGAGAGGAGTCTCAGCTTTTCACTACACCTGACCTTCGAAGTTCCCATAACCTCATTTGCATTAGAAAAGATAATGAGGGGAAAACAGCATTTGTAACCACATCTAGATGCTATGAATAATTTGTCATGCCATATGGGCAAGTTAATGTTCAGATGTTCATGAACAAGATGCTAAGAGAGTTCCTGAACCAGATTCTCATAGTTTACATTGATGAGATTTTGATATTTTCATGAGGATTTAATAAAATTGATCCCTACAGAACTATTGCCAATCAAAGCAATCAGCTGTGGCTCCTGTTTGGTTGGGATGAAAACCTGCAGCCACTGAGTCCTTTGCGGATGAGATTCAAGACTCCTGCTGTAAAGTATTACTGTGTGTGTGTCAATGTTCTGTGGTTCCAGGCTGGAACACATCGGCCGCATTCGTGCTCATTTGCTATGTTGTGCTTCATGATTAGTGACTTGTTTTTTACGTATGACTTGGTATTTGACCCTAAGCTTGTTTGCGTATTTTGAGATTAGCCTGTTCCTCTTGGCCTGACCTCCTAGACTGTGGCAGAACAAGCACGATGGGAACACACCTGTGCTAGATGACTGTATGTTGTTAACTCTCACCTGCCTGTTATGGGGTTACTAAAAAAAATGAGTAGCCTGTAGAATAAGTCAAGTGTGATAGCCTTCAAAAACACTAAGTTGAGAAGCTAGATCATCATTAATGTCCTGCCCCACCAAAATCTAGGTCACAAGCCACTGTTGTTTATCACAGGAAGTAGATTTGGGACCACTAAAGTCATCAAAATGCTTTAAAACAAATGAAATAAGTTGTGATTTTTTTTTTTTTAGTCCTCATTTGCATACTGTAGAATTCTATCAATTCTGCATGAATAATTCATAATGAATGTAATAATAGTGCAGCTCTAAAGGATATACAGTATAAGGCTTCTAAAATGTAAAAAATAAATAAATTTAGCAATGATTATAATGTTTCGTTTAATAAAAGATCATCAACATGAACATTTTATTCAAAAGCACCATACATACAATAAATACTGACAACTCATTTTCAAAATAACATGATTGTTTGCAGACTTTGGCTTTACAGACACACGTGCTTTAATCACTGCATTATACGTGGGTTCAAGCAAACAAAACAGTTAGTAGTAACAGCCACTGACTCACAAACCTCCAGTATAAAATACACACATTAAATGTAAAGCTGTATTAATTTTCTAAAAGTCTCTGAGGCATTTTCTCTATGCACAGACCCACAGTCCATTTCCTGCATTATGCCGCTAAGCCCTCTCGATGGGCGGTGTGTTATAGCAGCCACCTGGAATGGTTCGGTCGATGTGCTCCAGGTTGTCGATATCAGCCAGGATGGTGTCGATGTCGTTGATCATGCGTGTGATGGCAGCTCTCTGCTGAGCCTCTTTGTCCTCTAGCTCTCGGAGTCTGGGCCTGAGCTCTGTCTCCACACGTCTCCGGCTTGTGGCTATAGCCTCCTCCAGATCCGTCACCTTCTTTTCATCTACAGTGCCTGGTGTTCCTGTGGGACAAGTGCCAGACTTCAGCATTGAACAAACTCTGTCATACATCACACAGAGCTTTGAAGTGGAGTTAAGATAGAAAAGTCATTCCCACATAACCTTAGCTTATAGATATAAACACGTTCCATTAAACACCATTAAGATTGGCTCTACAGTCGTTAGCAAGCGGCCAGTCACTCGTACCGTTTGTAGTTTATAGCACGAGTACTGTTGTTGAACGTTGTTTTTTTTTTTTAGTTAATGAGAAACGCTAGTAGCTACACTGTATATAGCTGCTAAAGCTAACTAGTTAAACACAATTTAAATAAAGCATTAAACTGTGTGAAAATTGGTTGTTTGATAAACTTTTACAAATACATTAATCCGTTATATAAAAGCAACATGTTTGCTATCAAGACTCACCCAGTAATCCTAGAAGGTTATCAACGGTCTTCAAAGCATCTCCAACAGCATCTCTAGTGTTATGTGCTTTAATATACGCTCCCCTGGCCTCCCAGTTAGCCTGAAGTGAAAAACAAATATGGAATTGAGTACACTCTGGACTGAACGCGATTTAAAGTTCACAGGAGCGCGGGCGTGTAGGTGTTACCTCCTCGGCTAGCTTCCGCTCTCCCTCTGCATTTGCTTTCTCTTCAGTCAGTTTATTCATGGTGGATTCTACTTGGGTATCTAGCCCTGCAAGACCTCCCTTCAGCGTCGTAGCTGCTTTCAAAAGATCTGACGAGGACGGCAGGGAACCGGACGTTTTCTACGGAGACAAAGAGAACAGCCTCGTGAGCAAATTCAACATGTTCACGTAGCACAAAATGAGATATCCAAACGTGTCCATTTCTCATACCTCTACTTTGGCCAGAGACATGTTCAGCTTGTTGAGCATAGCCTGAGCATCACTGTAGTCACCCAGCTGGTCCAGAATGGCCTGAGTCTTGTCATTGTTGACCACGGCTTTCCCAATGATGCCGCTAATTATGGGCAGTTTACTGAGCGCATCATCAGCCAAAGCCTTACTACTGTTGATCTGGACTTCAAATCCTAAGCAAAATATAAAGATATTTTTTTTAGTAATAGTACTACCAACATTTCTAATGACAATACTAAAAGATTTAAAGTCACCCCACACACCCAACTGTCCCAACTGTCCCAACTGTCCGGATGTCCATATATATGGGGGAAATTAACACCTTTTAGCAAAATGTCTTCCAAAATGTTTCATACTTAGTTTATATTATATATATTTTTTTCAGATTGCCTTTAAGAACGCCTTTGACAAAAGAAGAACATATTAAAATCATTCTCATGGCTGGATCGGGAAGCTCTCGCAAGGTTGCCATGGACTTGTAGTTATACGCATAACACCAGATGTTTAACACGAGTTCATCATGAGTGGGAGAGACGACTCCATGTGTGTGTGTATATAAAATGTCATAAACATGCACGGTATACTAACAAATCTAGGACTATCTAGTGTGTCGGTTTTCTATAGACACAACTAGTAAAATGCTTGTAAATGTCTTTAAAAAATAATAATAATAAAATTAAACCAAGTATAATCAGTTTTATTGTTAAAACTCGGCTCACACAGTAGCTGTGTGAAAACACTGAGCGCAGTCCGGCATGGCACAGCTACGGCTTGGCAGTGGAAATGTAGGCTCACGATTAATTTGCTGTCTGATAGAAGAGTGAGTGCTATTGGATCCAAACTGTGTCCTAACCTTTAAGTGTCTCCAGAGCCTTGTCCACACTGCCCAGGCTGTTAAAGATCTTCAGGGCTTTATCTGCGTCCGCTTTGGCGACGTTGGCCCTGGCAAGCAGGTGATCCTGGACCTTTACGCACGAGGCAAGGGTAAGCTTAAACACTGGTTTAAAATCATTTGCCAAAAACGTGCCACTGAACAAAAGCTGTGAGGTTATGTTCTTTATTATGTAGCTGTGGGGTTATTTCTTTACCTGCTGAGCATTTCTGAGCTGATCCATTAGCTCCACTGCCTCTCTCTGATCAGCCCCAGCCTGATTATGCAGCTGCAGGAATCCTGACACGTTACTCCCAAATGAATTCTTCAGACCATCCAGCGTGGCCACCAAGCTGGCGATGTCCTTCTGTAGACAGACAGACAGCTGATTAAGCGTATTCACATTGTTTAAACACATAAACACATGGTCTAAATGAGCACATCCCATATCACACAACATATATACACCTTTTGTGTATGGGTGAAAACTATAAACCATTACCACTGAAATGGCAGGAGAGCTGTGAATTGATTCTGTATGTTTGGTGCATTTCCTTTTGAAACAGGAAGTCAAGGGAGGGAGTATATCGAATGGCATGTCTACTACCATATAAGGCTAATATTTTTTTTTTTTTAAAAACCCATTCATTATGCCAAGCAGAAACGTACAGCTCATTGCTCAGTACCTTTGGCGCCTTTGGAAGGTTTTTCTCCAGGTCAGATATTTGTTTCAGAGTATCCAGGGCCACTGTGCTTTCAGTCTCTGCTGCGTTACTCAGACGAGCCGCCTGCTTGTTCATGGCATTCACCTGGGCTATGTCTGTCTCATACCTGCCACAGTGATTAAAAAAAACCCTTTACATCAGTATGCACTGCATCGATGCATATCTGTCGTGATGGAATCAGCAGATAGCTGGCGTCAAACAAGCCGAGTCACTTACTGAGTCCTGAGGCCACTGAGTTGCTCTGTGACTTTGTTTTCTCCGCTGATGACAGTGCGCATGAGAGCCAAAGCTTTCTCAGCCTCGAGCAGAGAGCTCTTCGCTGTCTGCTCTACTGTTGCTGCCTCACCCACGTGCCTAAAGAGAAAAACAACACTCTGAGGTCAATAATGCAGTAAAAAAAAGGTACTGTAATAAAGCTATGGTCTTAAACGTGCCTTGTCATTGTCATTTATATAAAGAAAATTCTCTATACAATTCTTTCTTTTTATTTCCACCCCTGATTAATAATACTTTCTGGGCCATTAAATGAATAAGATACTGATATTCAAAGAAGCATCATCTGAAAACATTCATAAGACAGGCATAAGAAAGATGCTGCACTCACTTCTCAGCGAGATCGCTTGCTTTCTGAACCAAATCGGACACCATGTTTGCACCCGGTGGGCCATAACCCAAGGGGAGCTCCTAAAATAGAGAAATACAAATCAAGGATTTAACACGGAACAGGTGAACACAATAGAGCAACAAACCAGTATCAGAGCATTCACAGAGACAGGACTAGAACTAAAACGTGTGCACGTGGCATCATAAACAAAACCTGGATGTAAAAACAGTGCACGTCGCCATGGGAACTGTGATGTCAAGGGGGATAGACATTCAGCCCCATTTTATAAGATCAACAGAATTGCTACAAGAGCTATTAAAATATCGCAAAACACTCACAACTGATTGGATGTCCCGCTTGGCCTTCTGCAGATTTTGCCTAATATCGCTGATGAGCTTCTGGACGTCGGCCACTTCTCTGTGATACTGCCGCTCCTGCCTGACAACGCTCTCCACGATCTCCGAGATGCCCTCTACTTTCCCGTCCGCTTTCAACTGATTGTTGCCGATGGCTAGCAGCTGGGCATGAAGATTCTCCTCTGCCTCTGCAAGATGAATGATGAAATCTTATAATCAGCAGCGGTGGAAAAGTACTGAAGTGCTTAAGTAAAATGCTTAAGTAAAATTTTAGAGGAATGATCATTTACCTGAGTGTGATTATAACGAATACTTTGTACTATTACACAATGACACTTCCATATTTATTTCTAAATATATATATACTTTTACTCCTTAGAAGTACTTCGAAGTATTTTTTCCTGGTACCAGTTCAATCCATCATGTTTTTGTGTGCATATGTTTATTCATGAACTATTTTAACCATTAGTTTACAGCAGTGACATTAGTAATTGTTAAATAAGGACCATGGCCATGAATTAATAGGCCACAAGATGATATTTCGAGGCCACAAACTAAATATAGCAGAAGATCCCAAAGTCATGGCCATGAACTGTGTAACTTGGGACCATGAATTAATATGTTAATATGTAATTTTTTGGTGAGAAAGAGTGAAAAAGGATATTCACTTTGAGAATTCACTTACGATGACACGGCTGATGGTAAATCCACGTCACCACGTCAGTGACTTTTAATGTTTTAATGCATCGTCCCATTATTGAAGTAAAGCGTAATATTATTAATAATCTCCTTCCTTAGTTTCCTGCAGCTACAATAATCTAAATCCACTGATTTCTCAGTTTATTAAATCATGATCGGTCCTTATTAAAAAGGAACCGTCACAACCAATTATTTTTTACACACAGAACATTTTGCTTATTACTCTCACTTCTACTTTATACATTTGACATTTATAACTTTATTAATGAAGGGGAAATGACCTGATCTGGTTAATAATATCTCTGAATTTTAATAAATGAGAGTAAAGTCATTAGAAAAAGGTACAAACGCTAATTCATTTTTTTATGCGGATTGGAGTTCTGTGAATCATGATGCTATGATCAAGTTGGGAAAATATTCAGTTAAAGTAATTTACTTTTACATTTAAGTGTCATTTCTATTGGATTTTTTGACACATCACTCATACTTTCACTTAATATGGTGTACATTTTCTTTTGTCCATTGGTATATCACATTCTTTATTTTGTTTTAAATTAGTAGAAGGATGTCTGAATTTATATTTTATATCAGTGTATTGTCTTGTAACTGAATTAACTGAAGACATCAGTAGAGAGGCTCCAAGAATATAGACAAAAAAAGGAAGCGAGTGTTTTACCAATCAGCGAGTCCGCTTCGCTTTCCACGGTCTTGACCATTTCCTCAGCAGTGCTGATTGCCTTCTCTATGGCGCTAGTGATGTCCACACCACCAGTCCCCACTTCATTAAAAAGAGCCTCCACCTGCTGCAGCTTCTTCACATACTTCCCAATCTGTTCATCAGAACATCGCGACACAGCCGTTAACTACGTTTCTCATTCTACGTCTTCATTTACAGTTGACTGAACAAATATAAGATACGTATATTTCCCTTCATGCATCACTATTGGCCAGTCAGTTCACATGCTTTACTTTTGGACAGTTACTGGGAGTTAATGGGAGAATTTATTCAGACATGAACTGGCTGGTTAGGTCTGAAATGCAGTACGCATTTCCCTCACCTGGCTCTTAACAGGGTTGAAGCATGAAGGACACGTGGATCTGACACACTTTTTTCCCTCGAAACCCTCCTTACACTTGCACTGGCCCTGGTCGCTGCAGGAGCTGGCGATTGATCCCTTTGGGTTGCAGTTACAAGCTACAGGACAGAGAGGAGAACATAATGAAACGCTTGTTTACACCAGTACAACAGGTGTAGGATTTGATTAGACTCGCCTACGTTACCTCGACATGCATCGCCGGCTTTGCTGTGGAAGAATCCCTCCAGACACTTCTCACACTGGAAGCCTGTGGTGCTGTTCACGCATCTGAAACACTCCCCCGTCAAGCGGTCGCAGTTGCCCACGGCATTCAAGTCCAAGTGGCCGTTACAGTGGCAGCGCTGGCAGGGTCGCTGAACGCCACTCTCTCCCAGAGGATCACCATAGAAACCATCGCTGCACTTTTGGCACCGAGAGCCTATAAACAACACAGGAAAATGAACAGACAATTACTCTTCTTCATACAGACTCGCTGGGAACGGCGTATACGGCTCTCTAGTGACGCTTTACTCCAGTCCTGTTGCTCGCTACACACCTGTAGTCCCAGGTGGGCATTTGCACTTCACGTTCAGGGTCCCTGCAGTGAGCGAGCAGATGTAGCCTGCGGGACATGGGCACTTCCTGCAGGCTCCAGGAATCTCAGGGTCGCTGTAGTAACCAATACCGCAGGCTTGTCCACTAGGAGTCTCATCAGCGGAGTAGCAGTCCCCTGGAAAGGACACACCGCACCAGCCACGTGTTAACATCATGTCCTGATGGCTTTGGCCTGCGTTTTGTAATTACTAACATCCCAAAAAATATATCCTGAATTGTTTTTTTTTTGGTCTAACTACATTCACTACTTTTTCAAATTACTAGTAAATCGACTAATAAAAACGAATAGTCCTTCAACCTTTACTTTACTTTACAGTTTAAAGAATTCATCCATCAGTACAGTAATGCTGTTTTCTGAGTAGCGTACCTGTTTCAGGATCACAGCTTCCTCCCCGACAGGCACACGGCTCACACTGGCTACGGACACCCTGTCCAGGGAGACGTCTTTTATAGCCTGCAGCGCAGCGCTCACAGAACTGTCCTTCATAACCTGTCGGACAATGGCACTTCTCCACCCAGGCTGCAGGGAAGCCAGAACCCATCCGAGCTGAGACCAGAGTGACGTCGTCCAGATAACCACGACCTGGTGGACACACGTAGCAATTAAAAACATACAAGCTAACCATGCCTTTCCTATTCAGCACAAAAAAAAGAGAGAAAACATGATGTGAATGGACGTTAATCAGTAGATTTGCGTACGCACCCTCTTCCCCAAACGTGACTCGGATCCTGATGGCTGTGACGTTACTCAGAAGGGTTTGAAACTCTGGTGCTGAGAGCTGAGGATTCCATCTGCTGCTGGGTTGTTCATCCAGCCTACAAAATAAATAACAATACAGAATGAATAAAATACGCTGTGTAATAATGGATATTGTGGATGTTGATAAATACAGTATGTAGAATACAAGCAAATTTATCTAATATTTCTACTATTATGAGATTATTATGACTCAAATCTAATATTTGATCTGATATTCAGTCTGTTTTGAATTTTCTTTCTATTAATAAATGCTTAAAATCAATTAAAATGAGACTATTTTAAGCTTGAAACGAGTAAAAAGGCCCTTGTGTATTGTATAATATCTCCATGGTCCTAGTGGAATAACAACACATTCATCAGTTGTACATGCGAGTTATTCATTAAGGTGTCATTTTCCTCACATTGTTGGTACATGTTTCTTTTGGCTTCTATAAAATGCTGAACTCAGGCAATACTGCAGCTGGAAGGCTATTAATGCTGGCACTGCACCAGCTGAGGCTTTTTTAAACACTGCTCTGCCCAGACCGCACCCACTAAACCCAAAATATTTATCTAGCATGTTCTCCGTGAGCCAGCACTGAGAAAGCGCCTGACGAATATGCAAAGAGAAACAGCAAGATCTTAGCATCTGAGGATGCATTCCTACACATTTCACTATACACAGAACCAAAGAGAAATCTCTAATATGAAAAGGTTTTGAGAGAATTCCATAATCATGTAATCGTAATCATAATCATCAGAAAATCTATTACGATCCAAATCTAATACGAAGCTGGGGCACAGTGCTGCTGCGAGTCAAAATGGCGTCCTTCAAGCGGCATTTCATTACAACGCTCGTATCATTATCATTTCATAACAATGAAGATTTTTATTTTTGAAGAATTTTTTTAATTTATTGGTCCGACTGCAAAAAATATCAAGTGAAAAATAACTTGAGTATGGGCAAATATATATATATAATATTTTTATTCAATATTTTTAGAATATTTTTGCGTCTTTCTAGACATAAATCGTCAGTAGAACAAGATGATTTCAAGCTTGAAATCAGTAAATAGGATTAATTATCATATATTTGGTTTACTGTAATCATGTAATAGCTCAGTTTGCTGCCTCATACACAGCATCTGGTCTGCATGGGCTACACGGAGATCACGTAAGGTCAGATTACTGAAGCAAACTGCCGGTGCTCACCTGAACGTGTAGGTGATTTTCTTGCCACAGGGGATGACAGTCCTCATATTTCCCAGAGGAGCAGAAACCTTTAGTCCAGCTCCTTCTAATACGACATCAGAGGCAGAGGGATAGCGGACTCCTCGGTTCAGACGGAGCGTGAAGGACAGTGTCTGACCGTAGCTCAGAGCCTGGTTCCCCAGATACTGAGCTGAGCATGACGCAGAAAAGGGAATGTTAAGAATACTTCATCGTTCCAGTCATACTGATGAACGGTGATAAATGTTTAGCTGAGTAAAACTTGGAACCTGGAGCAGACAGGTAAACAGGCAGGATGCCTGAAGAGATGACCTCGACGCTGTGGTGTGCTGGAGACCAGCGCGACTGCACCTGGGATGGACTCGCGCTCGGAGCAGCGACCACTCGCCAGCCCTCCATCCCTGGATTTAGACCACATAGGCTTTTCATTAAATATCCCTGAGGTTTAGCTTGTTGCCATGCAGTTTAACCCACAAACACCGACTCACCCTGATCGAACGTGGAGATGATGTTGTAAACTGCGTAACCTTGAGCTGGGGAGCACTCGTTGGAATGACCGTTACAGAAACAGGGTTTCTGCCTAAACACGATAAACAAATCTGTTCAGTGATAGACTTATAAAATGACAGGACTGTCCGAGTAACTGCATGCATCATGCTTTACTCACTGCAGCGGCTCACAGCCGGTAGCTGAGATTGGAGATCCGTTAGCGCAGCGGTCACACCGGGCCCCCTGCACGCCTCGCTTACACACACACTGCCCCTGATGGTCACATCCTGGGCCCTCAGAACCTACATTAAATAAAGCAGCTTTCTTTAAAGCCCCTGGCAACATGGTTAGAATATATTTGTGGCAAAGATCAGTCATTTAATATGCATTTATTTTATATGCAGACATATGTGTGTGTGTATAAATTATACACACACACATATGTCAGGAACCAATGCGAGTAAAAGTCTATATACACTTCATTTCCTGTTTATTATTAAAAACACATCCTCTACATGTCCATCCTGACGCTTAGCTGCATTTTCTCAGCCGCTGTATCATGTTTTTAATGCATTTTGCTCAACATATTCTCATTGGTTCCTGGTTTTCAGACACTCTGTAGTATATAAAATGCTAAAGATTCTAACTCGATTCAGTTTGTGCTAACGCTCAGCGGGAAAGAAGTCAATTCAGTGTCTGTGTTTGGAATAAATCTGAGTAAAAAGATGTTTCCGAATGGAAATTCAACCTGACGTCATCTCTACCAAATATCATTCCTCCTAACGCAAATCATCCAGAGGAAAAATTTTAAAAACAAAAAGTCATTGGTAGATTGACCAGAGAAGTTGTTTCTAAATATAAGAATCTAATTCCAAAAAATAATTTGGCTTTAATAAGGGTTTAGGTTCATTTGAAAGGACGACCTAATTGGGATATTTAATATAATATTGAATATTAGGGGAAAAGCAATGGAATGGGAAAAGATCGCTTTAGTCAATCAGGGCAATAAAAATAACTTTTTCATTTCCACCCTTTTTCATTGTAAACGTCGCCTCTGCTTTGCTCATTAGGGATACATTTAAAATTAAATGTTAGATTTCTGTAAAGCTGCTTTGTGCATTGTTAAAAGCGCTATATAAAGAAAGCTGCAGTGAATTAAATATAGTATTCAGGAGCCTCTACCAAGTTAAGACATTGATCGTAATGGTAATAAAATACCATAACAGTTATATAAAAAAGCATCATGCTTAATTGTGTGATTTTGCAGCATCAAAATACATTAAATAATAATAATATATAAATAAGTCATACTATACTTCAACTGCGGGAGATTTTGGACGTTAGGCCGAATGCACTTTTCAGTATATATCATTAATAGAAAGGTACTTTACCCAGTGGCTGAGCAGATGATTAAAGGAATGAGCTCCATGCAGATGTTTCCCTACCTGCAGCGTTGCAGTAGCAGGGCAGGCAGCGCTCTCCTGCTCTCTGGTGGTAGTATCCTTCCTTACAGCTCTCACAGTGCCGGCCTTCAGTGTTGTCTTGGCAGTTCACACAGCGCAGACCCAAGGAGTCTCGCACACAGTACAGAGCCTTTCCATTACACGCACAGCTCGAGGCTTCACGTAAACAGAAATCAGACAAAAAAATAAAGCCAGATGAATGTAAATTATACAAGCGATTTTCACATGTAGTGTCGTTACAGTGCTGTGTATAAGTTCTCCACCCCGATATCCTGTAGTGTTAGAAACCTGATACTGAAATGGACTTGACTGGGATTATACTACCAATCTACACAAAATAACCCATAACAGTGAAACGGGGGGAAATTTAAATATAGTCCGCAAAACTAGTTCCAAATAAAATGATAAAAGTTGTGATTGCATAACTGTTCCACCGTAACAGGCCAGAAGTCATCCAATTAGCTGAGTGTCATTTAACTGTGTGCAATTTAAGTGTCATATCAAGTGATCTCAATAAAATTACGCCTGTTCCTAGAAAACAAACAGCAGCAGCATCACCAAGAAAATCACCAAAAAAAATCCTATTTGTTGCCAAAATCCTATTTTGTTGGCAGCTCAGAAGACACGTGGAAGACGGTTCTGTGGTCTGCTGAGAAAAGAGAAGCCTGGTGGTGGTGGGATCGTGTCGACCCAGTCACTGACTTCTCTAGGAAGAGCTGAGGTTGTGCCATGTTGCTCCCATTTCTTGATAATTTATTTAATAGTGTTCCACTGGATGTTTAACATTTGGGATCATTATTATTTTATAACCAAACCAAACCAGATGCATTTATATTGAGATCACATGACACTTTTCAGTGCCAGGCTGTAACAAGGCACTGTAAACCACCAAGAAAATGACGGCAATCAGGTAATGTTTAGGAAAATGTTTTGCAACTTGTGCAAGTTTAAATGACATCATAATTAAAACTTTGCAGAAAAGCTGGTATGTGTGAAGTCCTGAGACAGACACGTGAAAAGGATATGGCACAAGGGGCAACAAGAAGACATCCAGGACCATCGCAAGCGAGTAAAGTGAGTCAATCACAGGCGTGTCCGCATAGCAACGTCAAGTGAACTTGCTTTTGTTGGCTGAACAGTAAATAAGTAGTGGCTTTGGGCAGGTTTTTTCTTGTACTCTGGTGTATTTAGCACCAGGCTGATCCGGTCCACTGGATTTAAGCGTCAGGTATTAATGACCATGAGCTGCACACTTCATCGGCTCCATGCAGACACAACACTCTTACTAATGCACCAACACTGCGCTGATTCACTCTCGACCAGGTTAATAATTAAACAGCTGGTTACTGAGTCTGCAGCAACAAGTCTGAGACAATACATGCTTTATTTTTCCTCATGGCCTTGTTTAAGTAAAACGAAAGTTGATTACAACTAATTATGATTTAATTTAAACTGCCATCAGTAGCATAACTGTTTATTCTTTCCTACGTAATGTATCATCTGACTAAACATCTGCCACTCTTCTGTATCTGTATCTGTATCTGTAATCGGATTTAAAAATCGGATTTTTTTTGCCTTTAAATTAAATATGAACCCTCCCAGCTCTGACAGTTCCTCAACCTCAGCTACATCACTCCAGTTCATAACTGACCTCAACTACAGACGTGTGCAGGACTGTTTATTAAATCCCGCTTGCTCGGTTATTATTTTTATTTGGACCTGGAAATGATATTTAGGGGCCCAAGCACCAAACGTGTGTAGACACACCTTATTGGACTTGCATATTTGTTTTTTTTTTAAAAATAATTCCTAATGAATTTAGTTGGTTCCAAAATATAAAAAACACTAGTAGCTTCATTTAAACGACTGCAACCCAGTAACCCAAGCAGTTGCTAATGATGAAAGAAGGAATGCTGTAAATCCATTGTGTTGATGTTAATAAATCATCTAAATCATCACACTTCTGTTCTCCACCACATTCCCCGTGAACCTTTCTGACAAACCTTCTGCAAAAAAATTATATCTGTTCATTATGAATAATGTATTCATATACACTGCATCTACACACTCAAGATATATCATCTGATATACTACCAACTTCCTGCAACCTAATGAGTAAAGATTGGCTAAAAACATCACGTGAGCTCATCACCCTCTTTTCTTTTTAACTTTTTAACTTTTTAGGATGCAAATGGGTTCAAGATTGATTCCTAATCAATTTCAATTTTCTGCTTTTTATTTATTTATTTATTTTTGTTATTGTGTCCAAGGAGTTTAATCATTTTAAGTCAATGATTAACAAAGACATGTCTAATAACCTTTTGTATTATTAGCTAACTAGATGACTTCTAAAGGACTGTAGATAAACATGTACGATGGAAACCACGGTGAATCTACAGCTCTTCTGAAAAGCGTTTGTCCCTTTGAGGAGCTCTTGAAGATCTGCACAACCCTACAGCCGAGGCTCTCTATTCAACGCTTCTTCTTCTACTACTTTTTTTTCTTAAATCTCCTAACAAACCTTGAAGAACCCCTTTTTTAAGAGTGCAGGTTCTCCTGATCTACATTACTCAAAATGCAGAATGGAGATAAGGTGTGAAACTTTAAGGTATTTGTTTAAATGAAACACACTGTACATCCTGAACAGATGACACACACTACGCCATTAGGTTATTTTGCCATTGCTACGATTATTCAATCCCTGAACCACTGCTTCGCTCCTTTGTCGCTCCAGTGTTACCATTAAGGGTGTGTGTTTGTGTTTTTAGTACGTACGTATCTTTGACCTGGGAAGGAACATCCGTGGTTCTTAAAGTCCCATATTATGTCCCATAAATCATTTTTTTAAAATGTAAAGGACACATGATAAAGTTACAGCAGACGTAACCTTCAGGGTTCCACCCCAGTGACAAGAACAAGTACCTTTACCGATCTCATATGTCACACTGGTTTATACCACAGTGCTGATGAATTCCTGATTCCTGAATGCTACGGTTTCCATAGCAACAACTCATTCACAGGAGTTTGTGTGACAGACCGCCTACATAACCTAAACCGAATAAAAACAGATTAATAAAATGGGCTGTTATTAAATTAAGAGCGTGTATAATCACTCATCCTGAGAAGTTTTCTGTAACGAACTGGTTACTGAATCTTTATGGAAGGAGTCTCCAGTGTCAGTCCCTTGCCAAATGGTCTAAGAGGAATCACAGGCACGGCGCGTGCTGTTCCAGGAGAATAATCAGCAGTAGCAGCGCACATGGGCGGCGCGGATTGTTTTCCTGTAACCGCACAGCACCGAGTGCGTTACTCCTGAGTGCTTGGGGTGCTGTCCTGCACAGGTACTGCAGCAGCTCTGTGGCACATTATTCACTTTAAACCAGTCTCAGTAAAATAAAACTGCACTTACAGCGATGAGTTCCTTTAACCGGGCAAAAGACGCAGATTGCGCACAGAAAGATCCACGCGCTCCTCATGTTCCAGACACTCCGAGTGTGTGTGAGTGTGTGTCCCGGTGTGTGTGTGAGTGTGTGTCCCGGTGTGTGTGTGTGTGTGAGTGGTGTAGTAAAAAATCTCTGCACGGTCCCGCGCGACTTGTTTGCTTCCTCACCTCTCAGTGCGCGAGCTTTTTAAACTGTCTGGGGGCTCGTGCATGCGCCAACACGCCGCGCGCGCCTCACTGACTCACTGACTCACTGACTCGGATCTGATTCAGCAGCGCGCGAGCCGCTGACTGGCTGCTAGCTGTTAGCTGTTAGCACACACAAACCCACCCTGCTGGAAACAAACAAACAAACAAACAAACAAACAAACAAACAAACAATAGAAACCGTCACAGAAATTCGAATGGTTTCTACTATTACAAATACCATTACAAACCATCACTGTACCATTAAAACATTACTATTTCCATTACTGGTCCTTAATGGTATCTACTGGACATAAAATGCCATCAGTAGAAGGCAACAGATTACCAGTAGAGACCCACAGGGACCATTAGAGTTTCCATTAAAACCATTACACACATTAATTCTATGAGGGTTTCTGTTGTTTTTTTCATCTCAGCACTCGGTTGTTACGCTCTCAGTGAAATCGGTACTAAACTGTACCTGTCCTCTTTGGTTCGGTACTCTCAAGAGTTCCCTCGTTTATCCCTTCAATCTTTCTTTTTTATCTTTCACCTGGAATGGTGGATATAGTAGCGTAACATGACCTCAGCTAGCTTTTAAACCTTTAAACCTTTCCAGAGAAAAGATACACACTCAAGGTACTAAAGCTGCACCCTTGAGGGTGCCACCGCAAAGACAAGGAAACGGTTTAGTACCCTTTTTCAGAGTGTGCTGTGGTGTAACACAACCACCGAAAAGCAACAACCGAGACCAGAACAATTCCATCTCGGGTTCATAAATGATATCAAACATTATTTACTAATCCCTTGCAGTGGAAACACACTTACTCTCAGTACCTTTCCTTCTTTTGGAGTGGTGCTCTGAAGGGTACATCATTAGTACCTTTAGTACCTTTAGTACCTTTCACCTGGAATTGTGTGAAATAACTTTAAATATGATTTAAGCTGCATAAATGGATCGTAATTACCTTTTAGAATAAACCTTTCCAGATAAAAGGTACACACTAAAGGTACTAAAGGTACTAAGGGTGTACCCTTGAGGGTACCACCGCAAAGACAAGAAAGTTTAGTACCCTTTTCAGAGTGTATTGTGGTGTAACACAATCAACAAAAGATCAACACAGACAACCGAGACAAAAAAAAAAACAATTTCTCCTCTGGTTAATAAATGATATCAAACATTATCTGCTAATCCCATGTGCTAATTACAGCAGTGGAAACACACTTACTCTCAGAAAGAAAAAACAATTCTGTACCTTTCTTCCTCTTTGGAGTGGTACTCTGAAGGGTACACCATTAGTACCTTTAGTACCTTTAGTATCTACCACCGGCTGGAATTTTGAGAATATCTTTAAATATGATATAAGCTGCTCTAATGGACTGTAATTATCTTTTAGAATAAACCTTTCCAGATAAAAGGTACACACTAAAGGTACTAAAGGTACCACCGCAAAGACACCAAGACAAGTGTACCTTTTCACCACGGTCGCCTCAACAGAACATCTTCTCTACCTTTACTGTGTATCTCACATGGTACTGTTCATGTAACGGACCTTCAAAATGATTTAAGTTACACAATCGGACCTTCAGGACCACAGGTCTTAAGTCGCTTTTTTCCGATAGAGTACCACTGAAATACACTTGTATAAAAAGGGTTGTGCGATGGTTCTTTGGCTGCTTTATGCTCTTATCTAAATCCAGCTCAGTCAGACTGTGTAGACCATTTTGCAGCTACATCATAGACAGTTTATTTTTTAAGAAATTAACACAACAGAAAGGCGATTAGAAAATCTCCAGCATTTACTGATCACTTTAGTCAAGGAATAAAACCGGAATATAAACGACCAGCTAGCAAAGATGATCCAGCAGCCTGTGTTTTAGCAGCTGGTAGTTAGCCTTTAAGAGTTAACTTACTCAGGGACAAACCCAAGAACCACGGAGGAAGCAAATGCTCTACTTAATGAAATGTTATAAATATTATTTTAAAAAAAGACAAAAACTGGAACAGATAATTCGTAATATTGTAATACTCTGGAATGTTCAAATTCTTCTAAGGAATTACACACACACACACACACACACACACACATTTTATATATATATAAATGCTGTTATACAAACAATGTTTTTGTTTAATTCCCTCGAAACTGATCATCTTGAGAGGAAAACATTTCTCTGAGGAAAAGCAGAACACTCTTCCAAAGCTTAAAAGCCTTTTAAAACGCTCAGAAACAATAACCAAGCGGCATCAAATCTTTATTTATCTTTAGTTTAGAGGGTCGTTATTTTGCATTTTATCTAATAGACACTACTCATAATTTAAGCAATGCTACATTAAGCAGAGTTACGCTGTTTATAATGAGAAAAAGCTTAACATCAAACTCTTTATATATTCAGAACAGACAGTAATCATGATTAATACATTAGGGGAGAAATTCGACGTTTCTGTGTCACCAATTCAACTAATTAAGCGTTGTTATCCTTTATAAGAATTACTGTATATACTGTTATATTTCAGGTGCAGTTTTGTCTTTTGGACAGTGGATAGTGTTTATGACCAGGTAAGTGTGTGTGTGTGTGTGTGTGTGTGTGTGTGTGAGAGAGAGACTGGGTGTGGTTTGGTTGTTGTTCTGCTACATTATGCCACATTACACTTTTTTTCAAGTTAAGTGTTTTAGAACATCCTGAGCAGTAGGATTCATAGCAACAGAAGAACAACAGAAGGAAACACCCTGGAAGCATTTCCAAGCTGATAAACGCTGAAAGAGAAGTTAATAAAAGGGCAGTGTGTAGCATGTTAATAAACAAAGTGGCTCGAGGCTGCGCTTGAACATGAAAGACTGGGTGTAATTCTTCATTTGGACAACAGCCAAAGTCATTTATTGACACTGAATCCTTTCCTTGAACAAGAAAAAAAAAACGTGCAAATGCTGTTTATCATTTTTGTAGAATTTGTAAATGCCCCGAATCAGCTCTACCTCAACGCACACTGTAATGCATACAGTATTTGTGTTGTGTGGTTGTGATTGTCTATACATGGCACAGCCACACCTAGATATTATGAAGGAGATGAGCGAAAGTTGCCAGCTAGATGAGATAAAGACATAACCTGCAGCAAGGAAAGAAATTCCAGCTGGGTGAAAAAAAATGCAGCACCTCAAGGCTGTGATTTCATTACCGTGTACAAAAAGCTACACCCTGTGTGTCACACACCAGCAAAGTACTTTAGACATGGGCTGAGTCAGAGGTTTCCAAGCATACCTGAACACACACACACACACACACACACACAGCCACACCTTGCTCGGTTTGCACACACTGTGCCCCACCTGACCGTGACCTCACACACACACACACACACACACACACACACACACACACACACACTACACTCATGGAGAGTCCTAAGTCACATCCTGTCTATGTCTATCCTATCAATACCACACCCTGCATAAACACACATCTTCAGATGAAGAAGAAGAAGAAGAAATGGTGGCTTGGCTTCCTGTGTCCAGGCGTCTGAAGCCCGTTCACTGTTTGTGTTCTAACAGTCAGTAAGGAATACTTACACAAGAAACAACCCGTCTAGCTAAAATTAAAAATGTGAAGAACTAGTAGAATTAGTTCTTGATTAATACCATGACTTCTGTGTGAATAAGTCGTTCAACATTCCGTGTACCACATGGTGAATTTGATTATGCTTTTTATAGTCTAAATGCCAGATTTTAACAGTCAAAGAGTTGAACAGGGAAATCTTTATGCATGCTTTCAAGACCGAATGACTCCCTAAGCATGTTCAAGAAAGCCCTTTATTTTAATGCATGTAAATAACTTGGGGGGAAAATAAGTGGTGTTCAGTCTGTAGAGACCAGAAATGGAACAATGATGGCTCTTGTAATGTGTGTTACAGGCTTCAGCATAGAGAAATGAAACAAAGAGAAACGAAGCCTTCGGTCAGTCATCAGCATGACAAGCTAACCATGCCTGCTGAGTCAGAGATAAGAGCATGCAGCTCATCGTGATTAATTCTTAATGCCAGTGATTCGATCAAGAAATAATACAGCTGCAAGTCTCAATCTGTATCTGCTCTCTCACTCTGCTACACTCGAACTAGCCAAATCCGGTGACCCATCCGGCTTCCATCACTTATCAACAGCCATAAATATTCCACAGTCAGTACACGTGATCTCAAGATGAATAGCCCTCTTCCTTAGAGTCAGAGAACAGATCTAAACAAACAGCCTTATGAATATCAAGGAGCTGTCAAAACAAGTATCATTCAGGCTTTGGTTATAAAAATAGCACAAACTCTGAACATCCCTCAGAGCACCATTTAATCTGTTATTTAAACAAAAAAATTAAAGATTATAGCACAACCACAACCGTTCCAATAGGAGGCCGTCCTCCAAAAGTCAGACATGGGGTAAAGAGGTGATCAGTCAGAGAATCAGGAGGCCAAGGGAAATGCTCAGCATGATGCTCCCACCACCATGCTTCAGTGAGAGGATGGTGTTCTCAGAGTACTGGGTTTCTACCACATAGCGCTTTTTGCCAAGGCCAAAATGTTCAGACTAGAGAAACCTTTTCCATCTTTTTTTTTTGCTGAGTCTCCAACATGCCTTTGGTAAACATCAAACCGTATTTCATATGGCTCATAAAGTCCAGCTTTCTGGAGTGTCCCATGAACATCCTCTCCCATCTGAGCTATGGATCTCTCCAGCTCCTTCAGAGTTAGCCTCCTGGTTACTTCTCTTCTCCAGTGCACAGATTATGCTGGATGGCCTCCTCTAGCCAGAGTTTTGGTTGTGCCAAATTCTTCCTATCTTTAGAGTAGAGAGTACTTTACTGATCCCCAAGCAGAAATTTGGTGTCAGAACAGGAATAAAAATATACATATGAATTGCTCTGTAAGTTATTTACAGACTGAGTGTCCTGTACAGATCAACTGCATGAAATATATTACAGGTTGGAAGGTTTAAAACGGATTTAATAGGGATGTTCAAAGTATGGGATATTTCCCAAAGTTCCCCTTGAGAATCAATAAAGTAAGTCAGTAAATAAGTTAATAGGTCAGTCAACAAGTCACTAAGTAAATCAGTAATTAACTAAATCTGTCCATCTATCCTTTTTTTTCATAATCAAACCATTATCACCTCTTTTCCAGAACTTTTCCTGGACTGGTTTGGATATCTCCTCGGTGTTCATGATGCTGTTTGTTCAGACTTCAGTTCTGAACTTCCAGGCACAGGTGTATTTGTACTGAGATCATGTGATACTTTAATTGCATACAGGTCGACTCCATTTAACTAATCATGTGATTTCTGATAATGAGTTGCACGGAAATTAATTTAGGGCTTCACACTAATGCGTGTGTTTGGATCCCTGGAGGACTAGTGGTTAGACCACAGCGCTCTCACAGCCCCAGCCACCAGAGCTGCGTGCAACAGTGGGCTCTCAGTGCTGGTCCCAAGCCCGGATAAAAGTTGGTGAGGGCTGCGTCAGGAAAAGCGTCCAGCATAAAATTCAATTCAATTCAATTTTATTTGTATAGCGCTTTTTTACAAAGGTCATTGTCTCAAAGCAGCTTTACACAAACA
>CM074919.1:27063492-27074101 GCA_037576815.1 Pangasius larnaudii | reverse complement strand
TTTCCAACCGTGATGAGCAGAAACGCATCTCAGATGAGCTACAACTGCAGAAGACTACGCTGGGTTCCTCTCCTGTCCGACAAGGACAGAAATCTGAAATCATGAAACCTATGGGCTTCCACAACATTACATGTAAATATTATATGCAACTATAAATGGCCAAAAACTTCAATGCGACATTTGTTAAGAAATTAAAACTTATATCTTATAGTTTAAAAGTTACGGGAAGTCTATGGTAAATTTGATAACCAGTCATTACAACCGTGCTGAGCAGAAAAGCATCTCAGTTCCAGTCCTGTCGGGAAAAAGCAGGAATCTAACGCAACAGTGGGCAAAGACGGAGAGTTTCGCACAATTTTAGTCGAATACTGATTGATTGTTAGATCTTCTGGCCTGCTGGTTCATGTTTTATGAAGTTCCTTCAACATATAGGAAGACGACAATGTCATCCAGTTTACAGTATACATACATACATACATACAGATAAGGCATTCATGGAGAACCACAAAAACTACATGTTGCAACCTGAAACCAGCTTCTTAATGACTTTCTGCTCACCCTATACCTGAGCAGTTAATGATAAACTCCAAATCACACCCACAATGCCACGGCAGTGAAATCCCTCCGAGGGGAGTGCTCTTTTGCCCGGCTGTTACTTTGCTGCTCATTAACCTCAAGCTTGCTCGGCGTGTGAGGACCTCTTTCCAAATCTACAAACATTCACAGGCCAGATAGCAACCTGAATTTGAAATCGCAGAAAGCTCCAAGGACAGGGAGAAACAGACTGTTTCCCTGGTTGGCGAGTTTTCCACAATAAATCCAGGCCTGCGTAATTTTACTTTAACATCGGTGATAAACATGGAACAGCTGCGTAAACAGTCTGAGGTCCTGTCAAACTTCATATGAGGAGAAGCTCCCAACATAGCACACCCTGCACCGGGGGGATGAAGTATTTTAGGGCTCTGGTTGTGAGGAACAGGAGGAACAGGAGGAGGAGGAGGAGGAGATGTCACTCTTTCTAATTAAAAAGGTGACAAAAGTGCCCCTGTTTATACAGCGACTCCAGGGAACTTCAGGAAACATGCAACAAAACATGACTTTAAAATGGTAAACTGTATTAACTAAAAGCATGTGGAATTATTTCTGTCTCACGCTGTCAAAATGCATCTCTGTGCCGGTTTATCGGACTTAAACACACTTATCAGTCCCAGTGAAAGATCACTAATAAATAAATGAATAAATAAATCAGGCTAAATGTCATTTAGAGGGCAGGTAGTGGTGTGTAGGTCACCGGAAAGCTGTAAATGAGAAACCAAAGAAGTCCAAGTGGGAATTTTAAATCCCGTTTCTACTGCTGTAGTGAAAAACTACAGAAGGAACTGATGTGTCCGTCTCATGCTACATTCAACTAACGGTCGTAACTCGTAATTTCCAACCTCCGACTAGAAAAAAATTAAATAAAAGAACCTCTAACTCGGGAAAACATCATGGCTGCTCACAGCATCGGCAGTAAACACGGTGGCATTTCTTACCTTTAAATGTATTATACTATATGACATGTTCGCTTGTTAAATCTGTACCACTAACTACACAGTTTATGGTTTTGAGGAGGAAAATAGACTTCATTCATCTCCGTTAGCTGGCTAGCTTGTGACTGACAATACAGGAACATGGAGGAGTTTCCGGGGTAATGTGAATGAGCATTAACAACATTTACAAACTCCTAAATGTGGTGTTTATTTGGGATTTTTTCCTTTCATAGTTCTCCTGAATGTGTAAGAGTAAATCAAACACATGTAACATTCGAAGTCCAGAACTGAGCAACAAAAACGAAGAAACTGAGCCATAATCACTATTTATTTATACACGTTTCACTTCATGACATCATTCATTCACCGTGGCACGGAGCTTCATTTCTCATTATGAGTAACTAATCACATCATGGATATGGTCTCTGCTGGAGCGTCTGATTCTTATAAACATGTGCCATCACAGTATACGACTGAATAAAGCTCATTCGACTGAGGAAATAAGCTCAGTCTGTGTGAAGACTCTGTTCATCAGGTTTACGAGCAGTGTTTATTAAAGCGTTTAATAATGAGATTTTAATTCCACAAATGCCTCCCATTTAAACACAGACGTAAGAGAGACATAACAAGACTTTCTGTTGTCACGGTTTGCTGATATGGAGGCTTTATGAAGTCGTGATCAGCTCCTGGACTCCTCCATTTTGTATGTTGCATATTTATTTACTTTCCTTCCCTTGTGCCTTGGTTTATTACATGAGGAGGCTTAAAATGACATTAAAACTGAATGTGTAATACTATGGAGCCATCTTACACACACACACACACACACACGCACACACACACACACACACACTCATTCTTGCAAATCCAGTGTGTGTGTGATTTTGCTAAACAACAGTATTCCACTCCCTGAAGCGATTTAGTATTTCCTGTGAAAAACAGCAGATATGGGAAACAAGGATGCAAGCCAAGCCAAGCCAAGCCAAGCCAAGCCAACCCAACACACACACACACACACACACACACACACACACACACACACACACACACAGCATCCGCTCTTTCTACCTACGCTTTTGGAAATCTTGGCTGACTCAGACAGAACCAGGGTCAGGGTTAACAGAGGAGGAGGAGGAGGTGGAGGAGGAGGAGAACACCAAGAGCCAGCTGTAAGCAGTTCCTGTGCTCCACCTCATTGACTTCATCATCATTAGCAAAAAAAAAAGTGTCCTGAAATCATCAGGCCTGTATATTAAACTAACAGACTTTATACAGAGCAGCTTGAGAGCATGAGAAGGCCTCACAGCTGCAGGGAAACACAAAACCACAGGCACCTCACTCCGCAATAAAAGAAAAGATCATGAGAGGAGTCTTATCAGCTGATCGATCTAAAGCAAGAGATGGGCTCAGGCTACCTGCTGCTGGAGATAAAGCCTCGCCAGCCTCCTGCTGAACTTGGCCTGGTCTGAAGATTGCCATCATGAGACTCAGACTTGTTAAGTCTGGACCTGCATGTGACGGATTAAAGAGAAGAACCTGGCTCGAGTTGATCAGCATTATCATGTCCATGTTTTATTCATTTTAAACATAAATACAGTACGGCGTGCGAGCTACAGGGACTAGAAGCAGTGTCCTCTGTATACGTGGACCACAGTATAAACTACGAAAAGAAATAAACCACAGATCTCTTACACTTCATCAGCAATTTTACGATGACAACGCGCCCTAAAGCTGTACACTAATAATAACCAAGAGCTGTTTTGCACTGAATGTGCTAAATAACCGACGGTAAAACGATGTAAAGGAGCTCTAGACTTACGCAGTTTATCTTTTCTCTTTGCTTACGATGTCTTTGTTGATTTATTACTAAACAATGAGGGTATCAGAAATTTTCTAGCTAGCACACTACGCAATTAAAAACTTCAATATGCTCCCCAGAGATCTAACTAACCGGGCAAAAAAGTGGTAACTACTCTAATATAATAACAGACGACAAGTTAGTTAAGCGTTTTAAACACATTAAGAGTAAAGAACGAGTTCATTATAGTCATGTGGCATTTTGTCTCTCAACATAAACAAAAAGATTAAGTAATGAAATAAAATATATGATCATAGTCTGGCCGTTGATTTTATCGTTTAGCCACGAGGTGACTGCGTATCAAACAGAAGAGTTAAACGACAACTTTGCGTCAAACTTTATTTTGCTCAGACCTCCGTGAAAACCGTCATCCGAGCATGCTAACTAACGCTCCACTGTGATGTGTGTTAAGTTTAAGTTATATAAATATACATACCACATCAAAACGACTGTTTTGTGAAAGTCAGTACGTAGGATTTTTTTCTTTTTTGGACTCCTCTGCTGGACAGCTACGAATAAACAATGAGTAGCTTGGACATGAAATCTGCATCACCTCCTTCAAGATGTAACACTGTGATATCTATCACTGACCATCTTCATAATCCACAAACCAGACCACAGAATATTCTACAGTCTACAGATAAACAACGCAAAGCTACTTTGCACTACAACCCATTTTGAAATGCGATTACTGCTCACAGCAGAGCAGAGCACGCGGAGAAGCCGAGTTTTATTCTGCTGAAACTGCACACCGTTACACAATACGCAAAGATCTTCATTTAATCTATATACACAAATTATATTTTAATTACTTTCCTGTTTATAAAAGACCGCCTTAATGACGTTTCCAATTTAGAAAGCTTAGCGGAGGCTTAGATAAAGTTTGCAAGGCACGTTAATTAGCATAAACTTGAGTATGCTATTCAGCCCTGGACAAACTAGCCTTGCAAATCCTTCAGAAGAAAGGAATTGGAGATTAATTGGAGTGGTCTCATCTGCTGGTGCTAAATACAACTCTGAAAAGGCTAAAACGGGACAGCCGGCTATTGAACAGCTGCTACGGCTAACGCAAGGCTGAAGGAGCGGGAGGGAAAATCTGCCGACTGTTCCGCTGCTTCAGGACACAAAATGGCTAAAGGGCAGGCGGATAATAATACAGTAACCTGCATTCTCTGTCTCGCTGTATGACTGCTATCCAGTAACATGCACGAGATGTAAAGAGCAGTAATTATCACCTCTAATACCATGTACAGCTGCATTCTTCTGAACTTTGTCATGTCTTGATTTATAAATCACGTCCACTGACATCAGGATCACAGAGATCTATTACCTTTATTCAGACGGTCGTACAGGGCCGTATTCCGAGATAAGGTTCCTAATCTTGACGGAAAAAAGTTAACTAAAATAAAGTGAGCTGCAAGGGTCTGAGTGTTTGGTCAGCTTATCCTTCAAACTGTGGGCATGTTTTCTTTACATGTGAGCGCATGAAATGAAGAAAAACTTTGGTTGGAGTGAATTAAAGCGTGATAAAATAGCCCACATCCCGGGCACATATGATTTCATGACCTCCATTCCGTGTCTTGTGGCTTCTTTAAGTTCTCTAAGCACATGTATCTATCGCGACACGACATAAAAAAATAAAATGCAAAATAATAGGATGTGCTGGATCAAGTGCTATTTTGTAAGCTGACAAAAAAATGGAGGGTGGAAGCCATGTTGTTAAATTAAAGGTGCACCAGTAGATTTTTTTTTTATTCCTTACTTGTAAAAAGAACATGGATGATATGTAGAACATGACAAAAAACAATGGGGTAAGCTGCAAAAAGTTAAAGTTGCTGAGAAAGCTGGTAAAACTTTTCACCCCCAGAAAAAAAAACAAACAAAAAAACACACAAACGTGATTGTTTCACTCCAAGGTTAGAGCCAGCTTGTGTATCCAGCTGCACAGAACGCAGTAGGAAGCAGCCCAGATGTTATTTCCCCAATAATCTGTAGCTCTCTGTCTCACATTAACACCACACTGAGTTACAGTTTATTAACTTCAAGCCAAAAAATGCTACATGTGCTCAAGGTGGTATTTTTTTGCAGAACACTGTGATTATAAACTCAGAGAAGCTGCGTATCCTCCATCGATTTTGTTCATCACAAAAGGAATTTGTTTCAAACTAAAATCACAAACATTGCCTCATCGTTAATCTTAACCAGCTCAAATTAAACAGGCTAAACCTAAACGGCTTCCTTAAACTAGTAAAGTGCTAAACATTTTACTACTAAAAAAAAAAAAAAAAAAAAAAAACTAAATGCAAAATATCAAGCCCTTTCCAGAAAATGTAAATCATAGTCACGTTATGGTCCAACGTGATTTGGCCCAAGATCATTTAGCTACCTGGACATTTATATCAACTAATTGTTGCAGCCCTACTTCATACATCCCAACAACAGAGAATAGTGTTTTAAGTATGTGCTGTACAAATGTAATATGTAACTCTAATATATCAATTTATTATAAAATCTGTGTGAGAACGTGATTAAAAACAGATGCCGGTCAAACAAAACATTCCCTGGTTACACTGACAAACATTAGAGAGACATGTGCCATGTCTTTCCATCTTAATCAGTAACCACTGACACCGCAATCTGGGCTGTAAGACCTTTGTGCTGCTAGTTGCGTGTCTGTGCCGAGCTTATCTCTCACAAACAGGCCGAGATGAAGGCCTGTTCTTCATCAGCAAGAATGAGCTTTTATTCAGCTCTCCTGAGGGGGAAAGGAGAGCACAAACAGAAAGCCCCAAGCATGAGCTGCAAGTTAATAACAAGAAAACTCTCCCTAATTCCAATTTTAGTGTAGGTGACAGTGCAATACACTGCTGGGCATGACATGTTTCCGTCATGAGTGAAGCAAGAAGAGAGAGCTGGCAGGCCTCCCCTACCATTACACAGGCTTGTAATCCGAGCAAATTTCCGCTCCTGAAGGAACTCGCAGTGCTGCGTGAGGCCAATATTGCATGCTGTGGAAAGCCTGTAAATCCTGCTTATATCCATCCATGTAATTATGACACGAGAAGAGAGAGAGAGAGAGAGAGAGAGAGAGAGAGAGAGAGAGAGAGAGAGAGAGAGAGAGAGCACGGCAGCTAGTTTGCATTAGTTCATCTCCTCATACGATAAGGAACTATAAGGTGACTTGGACTGCTAATATACAGCAGGCAAATCAGGACAGTGGGTTTCATTCAGCAATCTTTTAGTAAAGTTGCTGTGCAAACGATTTCATTTACAAGTTTCAGTGAAGCAGATTTTCTCTGTATTCATGTGCGCGTGTTGATGAATTCCAATCAACCCTAAATGACAGCTAATTTGCGTTTAGTGACACGGTATGCGCTAAATTCTCCAGTAATGCAGCTCAGCCACTGCAGCTGTCAGCTTCCACAGACACACACAAACTCCACCTACTTTTGGACTAATTGAGGCTGCGTCCACACTGATCCGGACAGATCTGAAAACTACATTTTCGTTTTTAAAATGCTCTCCTTCAACCACTGCCTTTTCAAACGTTTCCAAAAAATTGTTCATTCCCCACTGAAACATCTGAGAACGCTTACATCGCTAATCTTCGCACGTAAGAAGCTTCGGCCTGCGTCATGTCCGTCAGGAGTTTATTTACTTTCCGAATTGATGCAGCGATGTCTGAATGTTGTACATTAACACTTTAACAATGTGGCTTTAACAACTGCGGTACAACATCGTCCACCATCTTGTTTATTTTGAGTGGAATGGGTCACATGACTAAAAATACGTCGCTGTTTTCTCAGTCCACACTACAGCACCCATCCCCTTGTGTTTTTGAAAAGCTCCGTTTTCCCTGGATGGAGCCTGAATAGCTAAATACAATTAATTAAACGATTTGAAGCTTCAGTGGAGCGTCACATTACTGACTCTCCTTAAATGTAAATTTAACGTAAACGCTGAAGCTCTTGAAGAACACAAACGTTCTTCCAAACTAGCTGGATTTTCATCAATACACACGCATTTCTTGTGTAAATGCTCCTGCGAACACTTCAGGCCCAGTGACTTTAGAAGCTTGGCTCTTGCTTTCTAACAAAACGTGTTAAATAAGCAGCCATGTAAACGGAAGGCGGAGTAATCCCAGAGCTTCTACCATGGAGCTAAGAACAGGTCAGGAGTTAATTGGAAGTCACTGAAACACGGGAAGCTGGGGAACGGCTGCTAGCCGACTGTATCCTCAAGGCAGCAGTACACTCCGCGTATTACGAGTCTCGGCACGCAGGAGGTCTACCTGTATAATGAAATCTCACGGGTCAGATTTGGGTCAGCGCCTTTAGTCCAGGAAAAAAAAACCCTGCACTCTGCAGAATGATTCAGAGTTTGTGTTCTTCGTGTTCCTTCAGGGATGACTGTGTGAGAATATCACCACGCTGGAGACGTGCGTGAAGCAGGACGCTGACCTGGCGAAGCGGCAAAACATGGAAATGTAACAGCAGGTAATCAGTAAAGGGGTTCAGTGTGAACGCAGTGAGAGAAATTCCTGGGAAAAAGTCTAAAAACCTCAGAAAACAGTAACATGAGTGTGGAAACTGAAGCGATTCAGAAATTCCAAGCATTAAATTCCTCATAACGAGCGCAGAATGAGAGCTAATGACTCGGAGAACGTGGCGTAAAATCCCACTAAATCCATCTATTTTTACTTATCCATCGTGTGTGATGGGAATTTTATGGCAACTGTGAAGACTGCAAGTCTGAATGAAGCAACGTTCAAACTTTCAATCTGCTTCCAGTGCCAAAGAATGTCGAGTTTTAACTTCAAAGGAAATGCTAATGAAAGGACAGAAAACTCTTAAGCGGGAGAAATCTGAAGAGGAGCAACATCTCCAGATGAAGCCTTGACCTGTGTGTGTGTGTGTGTGTGTGTGTGTGTGTGTGTGAGTGTGAGTGTGAGTGAGTGAGTGAGAGAGAGAGAGAGAGAGAGAGAAGTGGGATCATACACAGGAGAGATGGACAGCAGTAAAATGAAAGAAGACAAGAGGGAAAAAAGAGCAAGAGGTGGACAGATGAGTAGGAATGAGCGAACAGAAAGAGTGATTGAGGGAGTGGATGAACCCTCCCCCACGCAGAGAAAAAGACAAAGGGGTTTTGTGATGTTATAGAGAGGTGGAGAGGTGGGTAAGAGACAGAGGGGGAGAGACAGCCCATAACCTCAGACCTAAAGATAGGACCCTGAGTCTTCTCTCTGTCTCTCTCTCTCTCTGTTCATGTGTGTGTGTCTCTCTCTCTGTCTCTCTCTCTCTCTGTTCATGTGTCTCTCTCTCTCTGTCTCTCTCTCTGTTCATGTGTCTCTCTCTCTCTGTCTCTCTCTCTCTGTTCATGTGTCTCTCTCTCTCTGTCTCTCTCTCTCTGTTCATGTCTCTGTCTCTCTCTCTCTGTCTCTCTCTCTGTCTCTCTCTCTCTGTCTCTCTCTCTCTGTCTCTCTCTCTGTCTCTCTCTCTGTCTCTCTCTCTGTCTCTCTCTCTCTGTTCATGTGTCTCTCTCTCTCTCTCTCTCTCTCTCTCTGTTCATGTGTCTCTCTCTCTCTCTGTCTCTCTCTCTCTCGGTCTCTCTCTCTCGGTTCATGTCTCTGTCTCTCTCTCTCTGTTCATGTGTGTGTGTGTGTCTCTCTCTATTTGTTCGTGTGTGTGTGTGTGTGTGTGTGTGTGTGTCTCTCTCTTTGTTCGTGTGTGTGTGTGTGTGTGTGTCTCTCTCTCTGTTCGTGTGTGTGTGTGTCTCTGTCCCTCCCCATCCATGTATGTGCGCCTCTCTCTCTCTCTCTCTGTTCATGTGTGTGTGTGTGTGTGTGTGTGTATATCTTTCTTTCTCTCGCTCTCAGTCTCTGTCTGTCCTCGTGTGTCTCTGTGTGTGTCTCAGGATGTGTATCTCTGTCTCTCTTGTTTTCTGTCTGCATGTGCGTCTCTCTCTCTCTCTCTCTCTCACACACACACACACACACACACACACACACACACACACACAAACACACAGCTGCTTTGAAGTGCTGAATGACATTTCAGTAGGCTTAAAGAAGGATTCGCAGTTCACTCACAAGACACGCCTATATTTCCTTTAATAAAGTTCCTCAGCTCCTCAGATAAGGGCGTATCTGAGGATTCATAAAATGCATTTTATTTATTTAGCGAACTCTTGAGGGCTATAAACTGCTGATGATAAAATGCAGATGATGAACAGGGTGCCAGACTGCGCACATGTGTGGGGCATTATTCAGGTGTGTGAGCTTGTTAAAGAATGTGAACTACACCTGAGAGGAGCAGAATATAAAAACCTGCTGTTTTTACACAAGCACATAAATCTGATTACTACTGATCACCAGGAGCAATCTGAAGATACGTCTCTCCAAAGCTTGAAGATTAAAAAATGTTAAGGCTACAGGGTTTTTTTTTTTAAGTTATCCATTTACTTCTCGATGTTATCCATTGGCTAACTCCTGGAATAGTTAAGTATACATTCCTTAGAGGTAACTTTGCTCTTTATCTTATAGTTCTTTACTCAATCACATGCATGAACCCCAGCTGCAGGAGACCTCCACATCCTTGGTACTGTGACATTCACTTCCTTTTCTAACGGAAAGTCATTATCAGTGCTGTTCTGGACTGGAAAGTATGTTAAACACAATTCCAAATAACTTCTGCACCACAGAAAGGAGAAGACGCCTCTTTGGGACACCTTCAGTAGAAGAAGAAACTAGACATTTGTGAGTGTGAAGTCCTGAGGCACGATACTGAACAAACGCCAGGAGAAGATCCAAAAGAGCCGTGTCAAGGCGAGCGTACAAGCCCGGAGTACGCCGAGCACAAAGCATGCTGGAATGTCACAACAAAGTGTAGAATTTGCCTGGCTGATATATAAAAGGACAGCATGTTTAGTCAAGCCAGACAAAAGGAAGCGACGGAGGGGAATCCAATTACAACCCTGGCTCTACTCCTGCAGCGCACCGGAAGCCCCACTGACCTCTGGCTCGACAACAGGAAAAATGTGAATGACTGTAAAAGTGGAGTTTAACAAAAATAAAGACATAAAAATACTGCTGGAGACCAAACTTTTGCTGAGTTCAGCGTAGGCTTGCGTGATTATAGCTAACGATTATATCACATGATATCACACTGATGTATGATATCCAATGGCGTTTATTCCGAATATATTCTATTACCAGACCTGCAAA
>CM074919.1:27051753-27062575 GCA_037576815.1 Pangasius larnaudii | reverse complement strand
TGAGTGACAATGACGAGAGAATTACAGTTTGTAAGCTCTGAACTGCTAAAACTTTTAACACAACTAACTGATCACGCACCTTAAAGCTCGACGCAGTGACGAACATGATGAGTTCGCTAAAAAGGGACGAGCTTCATCCCAACCAAAGGCTAACGTTACTCCATCGACAGCACAAGAACGCTCCAACCGGACGAAAGCTCGAGACGAAAAGTTAAGAAATCTTACCAATTCAATGTTCAGTGCTTTCTGTTTACTAGTCTCTTACTTTGTTTACTAACTAATGTGTTTCCTGTTTATAACTGAGACCAGTTACTCTGAAACATGGAAAACACGTAGCTACACAGACAGTACAGTTATTATTTACGGTTCTGTCCAAGTCGTGTGATTA
Organism: Pangasius larnaudii; assembly: GCA_037576815.1. NCBI lineage: Eukaryota > Metazoa > Chordata > Actinopteri > Siluriformes > Pangasiidae > Pangasius > Pangasius larnaudii. The sequence continues at coordinate 27,062,187 of CM074919.1, read as the reverse complement.
ATTAGCAGTCATCTGAAACAAGGTATAAAAAAGCAGAACCACCAAACTATCGGTATCAGCAGATGACATTTTTAAATAATCAGATATCGGTACAGAAATTGTGTATCGGTGGATCCTTGATTAACACAAGTCTAAATCAGAGCCATTCCCGTTAACACTGCAGCTCTCAGGACTACTGGACCCTCCATGTTTCACATCGTATACCATCAGTGTGTTTTCTTTTCTTTACAGTAATATGGAGTATTAAAAATATGTGAAAGTGAAAAACAAATTCTGCCCCAGTGCACTGTATAAATATCAAACGGAAACTGACAAAGCTAACAGGGAGTAAATCAATCCGATGGAGAATATGAAAAAAAGAGGCTCAGGGTCATGTGAAATGAGTTTAACCCGAGCAATCCGCAGTTCCCGAGGACATCCTGTCTCAGGAGGGAAGCTATTTGTCATTGGCTTGTTTGCCTCCAAGCTAGAGTTAGTTTGTTAGTTGAAGTCCTTTACTCAAACATTAGGAAATATTTCCAGTGATAGTTTATACATTTCTAATACACCAAATGACGCGCCAAAGATTGAGCAACGTTTACGATGTAGCCGAAGCGGTCAGCCGATCGAAACGCTCCCATCCACAGGGCCAAGTTATACATTACTCTACTGAACTTCTCACAAATACAAGCCAGTTAAACCGGGAATGTCTTTGCAGTTTTTTATTCTGGAAGGCTAGCCATTCAGAAAATAATGCGTAACTGTATACAAGGACCTACTACACAAAAGCCGAACCCAAAACCCCATTTTTCAGAGACACATAGCTCAGTGGATCCTTTGTTTACGTGTAGAAACAGCTGTGTTTGCCAATTAAAAGTCTGCAATCGAGCAAAAGCACTCTTCACGGTCTAACGGTAGAGAGAAGGTTAAGATAAATGCCTTTAGAGGTCAATGCTGCCTACTTTATCTTCTAAATCAAGTTTGCATACTTTTTCCAGTCATCAAGCCTTGAAAAAGAAAAGCAGAGGTAAAGGCAACTTTACTAAACTATACTTTTATGATGGCCCTTAAGTCCAAAACACATTAACAACAACAAGAACAAAAAACAAAACGCAACAGCGAGACACAAAACACATCAAAATTGACTCGAAATGAAAAAGTGCAGGTTTTTAAACCCTTCATGCTTGTTACTGATTGGACACGGCATGTGACTATCACAAGGGAAAGGAACTGCACTTCTTCAGACTGTTAGATCTATATATCTAGTTTGTCCAGTGAAAATCATTTATTGTGAAGTTACTCATGTTATTATCGTGAATATTTTTTTCTTCTGAAGAACCTGGCGTCCTTCAGGCATCTTTTCAGCGTTCGTCAACTCGTATTACGGTTAACACTGACATCTAAAATACCATCATGTGAATACCGTTGAGAAAAATCAGGCATTGATTAGGCTCATATTTCCTCAGTCTGTAAAAATCCTTCAGCTTCTCGTTTCCTCAAACTGGCGCATGCTGTAGCCAATCAGCAACAAGCGCGTGATGTTCCTTCAGCTCCTCCCCTTTTTTTGCGGGTTGCTGTTACGTTTTCCGATTTCACGTTACGTTTCGGAACGTGTTTGGCACGTACATGTTTCTCGACTCTGCCCCATAGTGCAGGGGGTGAAAACGTGCAGCTCTACACTTGGGAAACTCCCTGATTAATGCGCAGCATCTCCAAAAGCAACAGAGCTGACAAAGGAGTAAGTTAGGACAAAAGCACGTCTAAGCACGAGGTGTGATGAAGCTGATTTAAATGAAGAAGATGTGACGCTATCCGAACATCAGCACGCTTTAAAAATCAGGCAGGGGGAAAGTACACGTACTAAACGCAGTTTACTGCTGCATGCTGAAAACAAATCCCTCACTGGCGCTGACATCCGGAAACAAGCTTTTCCACGGCTACACCGTCAGGCTCTCATTGTTAGCAGCACTACCTTAGAGAGGGGGGAAAAAAAACATCCCCCTGTAAAAGCAGGTGTTAACAATGCAGCCTGAGGGAGGACATTTTATCATAATACACAGCAGTCAGAACGGCTTCGAGCACTGAGGGTCACGGAGGGGAAAAAAGCAAACAAACAAAAAGCAAGACGCCTTCTCATTTTCCAGGGTCACCCATTTCCTCATTACTGCGTAAAAACAGCTGTATTTGGCCACTGACACCCGCTCGGGTTCACACTTCAAGCACTCGCTCCTCCACTTTGAAGTCTTTGAAGAGCTGCTTGTTGGGAAATAAAGAAGAAAAGCTGCGGCGGTGGATACGTTTTTAAACACGAGCCCCTTTACGTTAGAGACGTGCGAGTAAATTATAAAGCGCAGCGCACCATCTGCTTCGGCGCGATGACGTGACGCGCACAAAACGTCGCTCGCGCCTCGAGTGTCGAAAGACTGATTCCTCGGGTGAACCGAAGTAAAATATTACACATGATAAAAGTATAGTGATAAATGAATACAAGTGGTTTGGAAGGAGTATCACAGAATTCGTCAAATGGTGGACTGTGGAAAAAAAAATCAATGTATGGAGGAAAAAAATGGCAGTAGCTTTTCAAAACTGGAACCAGCGAAGTTTCTGTAGCAGATTCTTCGCTGCGGTTTATCCAATCACATGCATTTATGCAAATGAGTTCGCTTAAGGAAGCTCATCAGACCAGAAGCTACAGAGAGCTACAGAGGTCAGAATGGTACAGTTTGTTTCTTTCTTTTTAATTTACACTTTCTGCTCTGATTAGTGACGTGATGACGTTGGTTTAAAAAAAATCAGCGTTGAAACAATATTTAAAGACAGAAAAAAGAGTCACTGGTTCAGAGTAGAGGTGTGTTTTGAGACAAAAGTCACGGGAGCGTGCGGTTTTTGCTTTAACACAAATAAAGGAGACGATCATTAACATCATAATGCTCCACAAACTTATTTAACTCATTCATTCATTCATCTTCAGTTCCTGCTGTATCCTGGTCAGAGCAGCCGGGCTTTAAAGGACCAACTTGATCCCATTTTGGGAAACATAACCAGTGGCGTTTGGTGGAAAGGTTCTTACGCAGGTCCTGATGAAGGGGGTTGAATTGGTCTGAAGTTTTTTTGGTAGTGTGTTTGACTGAGATTAAAAAAAATCATGCACACCTCTATTTCAGCCGTAAAAACTGGTACAAAAGACAAAACACAACCATTTCAAATTGTCCTATTTGTAGTAATAAACTAATCACTAATGGTTACACACACGAGGCAACATTCATCGCAATCACCAGTCACGCAAGCTGCTTATCCAGACCTCTGTATGTTGGTTTTGGCAATTCAAAGGCTACCACCTGCATCATGATTTTTATTTTATTTTTGGTCTTTAATGAAAAATGTATCCTCAGAAATATAAATGTGAATTTTAAGATGTACAAGTACAAACATCTTGGCAAAAGCCACACAAACTCAACAACAAGCTCACCCAGGAGGACGTTTCCCACCAATATGCCCTTGGTATACTGAAGCCAGTTAAAACAAAGATAGGCTGAACTCAAACAACACTAATTGGAGGTGAGAGAGAAAACTGCGCTCTTTGACTTGCACGAGTGCGTCGGCTTCGTGAGCATTTCACAGCCATGTGTGCCAAAAGGGTGGGAACGAAGCACGTCAGGGTCATTTCAGGGACAATCTCTCCTCTCGCCTCTAAATGAATCGCACTCGCCACTACCAGAGATTTCCTGATACGATGATCTGAAGGAATTAATGCCGTGTACTCGAGTCCAAACGCTCAATCATCTTTCCTGTCTTTTCAAACAACCACGAGGATCGCTCCTTTCATGGTTAAACAGCTCTGTCCGCTGACAAAAGCAGGAGCAGCATGTTTGACAGCTCCTATGAGGTACAATCTGAAAGCAGCAGGAGCTCTTTCTTGAAGTGTTTGGCCAGAATCAGCTGCCCACGATGGCTTTATCACCAGGAGATGAGGCGACGCTTCGCACTCGGTCCCCCCTGGGTGGTCTCCTGCTCCAGCTCCACCTCCGGCAACACAATTACTAAAGCAATTAACACTCTCGACTTCTTTTATTGCCAAAGAAGACAACGCTGCCAAGTAGGGGAGTAAGGAAATGTCACAATCTGTATCCGCATCCATTTAGTGCCATCCAAGTACTCAGACTGAGGCCCGAAAGGGGTGTGGACTGAACCGGAAGTGGTGTTTTTTTCTTTTTAATTAAATATGATAACCACTATGTAGTAGGATTTGTTTTGTACCTATCTGCAATGTTTTCAGCTGGTTCTATTTCACTAATTATAAAACAATAAGTAGATAATTTAAATCAGGTAGTTCCTGTAAATGCAGTCTGCAGGTCTTCCTTCGTCCTGCAAGCTTCATATCTAACCTCTCGGTCGTATGAAAGTAAAAACCTCCTGCTTGAGTGACATTTTTTTTGTTACGTCCCGGAGGATCCCAGGCCCCGATGTCCACCTCTACTCTGATCCAAATGCCCTGTGGACCTTTCTGGCAAGAATCTGTCACTTACTTCAACCACTATACCACCCAAAACAGGCCAAGCACTGACTGCATGCCTAAGATTGTAAATGCACCAACAGACACCCAACTTTCACAGTCCTCTATTTACACAAGTTTCCCACAGTGAGATCATACCTTCCAGGCTCTAAGCAGATAACTCACACTCCCTCCAACCTTCTCAAGTGTGACTGGTATAATTTGGCCCAGCTGGTCCCCTTCGGAAATGACAAGGTCTTTGAGTTTGGGGGGAAAACACTGCGAGGGATGAAGGAGAAGGACCCTAGGGCCCAAGAAACATTCTGCTTTTTACTTTCCCACACTGTAGGACTTCTCCCTCTCCGCACACTCGGCCAGTGAGAAAGAGAGCTGCGGCAGAGGACGCTGGGGAAGAAGGGGGTGTAGCTGCGGGCTAGAGAACAGGAAGAGAACTCTCTTCCTAAACGCCTGACCCTCGTCGAGTACACCAGGGACACTCCAAAACCCTATACTGTAATCTGACAAACAACAACGTTCCCAGATTCCAATCACTGCTAGGCAGATGTATGGAGAGCTTCTTTCCTTTACAACAGCTGAACACGGGCCAGCTCTAAAGCTTCTCTGGTCCCTTGGGGGGAACTGGCATATTTGGGTGTAATTTGACGGCAAATGATACAAGATTGGGAAAAGATAGTGGTTATCTCTCAGTAAACAGTCCTTTATTTCTTTCTTTTCTTTGTAAGCAGAAAATACAGGATGATAAGCTCCGAATGCCACGGCACCCCTGGGACACGTTCACTCATACCAGCTCAGGTTAATGAATTATATACCATTTCTCAACTATTTCTCAATTCATTATTAAAGTGATAAAAAAGAATAGAAGGACGTTATCAGAAATACATTTCTGCACAATGATATGTGAGATTAGAAGTTCCAGATTATCGCAGAAGGGTGAAGATCTTAAGACTACACATAAAACACATACATCTTTCAGGAGAGAAATAATATTGATTAAACTAGGCTAAGCTGAATTTGTGTTTAGAGCAAACACAGATATGCCCAATAACAATGTAATGCACGTTAGCTAATCGTAAACCTGTGTTTGCTTTTTGAGAAAAGGACAGAAAAAAATCCTGGCACTGATGCATTAAGAGTAAAAAAGCTCTAACTGGCATCCGGTATGCATCGCCTCCCTATAAACCTACAGATAACGAGTCCAAGTTTCATATTTCACACTCAGATCAGTCGTACGCTCCTCCTGCGCAGAGGACTGGTGTACTGCACAGTAACGAAGGCTTGCACACATCTGCCTGCTAACATATTAAAAAAAAAAAAAAAAAAACAGGCTTACATAATATAAACATACTTGCTTATATCGAGCCGAGTCATCTCTTATTCTATCTGGCTGCTAGATCAGGCTTCATCCCCGGAGTGAGGGAAGAGTGAGGGAGCTCGAGTCAGGACATGTCTGCTTCCTGCCCAAACCAGCCAGAATGGAGATAAAAGCCATCAAAGGCAAAGTATATAAAAATAAGAGCTTACGGCTCCAAGCTCCAGACTTCTTGTGGTTTCCCACCTACTGAGACACACACACACACACACACACACACACACACACACACACACACACACACACACACACAACATCCTATCCAAAAAAGAAAAGAATCCCACCATCATTATGGACAGACATTTTAACTTCACTTCTCATGAAGGATAGAGAGGGGAAAAAAAAACCATAGTCCGAGTATGTGGAACGGCATGAGGCCACTTCCGGCCGTCATTAGCAGCCAAGTCAGCTGTAATTACAGATGCAGGTCTCCTCAGCGCCCCGGCCATGCCAGCGTCAACGCAGACAGCTGATCAGCTTTACAGGCCACGCGGGGAAGAGGTCCGCAAGGGCACAGCGGTTAGACCAAAAACGAGGCTAACTGAGCTCACTCAACACCACAACGACGTGGATTTGAAATCGGTCTCACGTGAAAAGCACATAAGTGCATGCAAACGCCGAGGGGAATATCCAGCGTCATGCTGGATCTAACGGGATTTCTTCAGAAGACATTTCATTTGAATTTAAGGAAGTACTCCTACACACAGAAGAAGAACGATGTACAAGACAATCAAGACCGCAAACTTCCACTAAAAACACACAATGGCAGCCAATCAGTGATCCAACACTTCGTTATTATTTCCATTTCCAAGTGACCCATACCATACACACACACACACACACACACACACACACACACAAATAGTTTTTAGACTCTGATCTTTTAAGATCATTACTAGATGATCCCAATAACAATCTTGGCTGAATTACACACAGACTGTGTGATCACATGTCTTTCACGACAAATTATACAGTGAAGATTCTCTGATTCTCTGTCCATCAGCGTGTTTCATGCTTTGCCATTAGCACTATTGCCTTCGTAGAGGTCCCGTGAGTATTGCGTCATCCTACGCCGTCCTCCTATTGGTGGCTTTTTGACGAGCATCATAGCAACAGTCACACCAGGAGATTTTTAATGAAAAATTTACAAACGCTGCCAGAACTTTGTCGTCGGCTGTCTTTGGCCGCAGTGTCACTAAAATGGCCGCCAATGATCACATCACTTTATCCGTCCTAAGACCACCGATCAGGGAAGTCTGAACACAGACGTACGGGCGGAGCTACAAAAGACTGACTGATCCCATGCAATCACCGCAGGATCGTCCTGATAAAGTCGGACATCAAATCACTGTTCTGTTCTATTCTGCCAAACAGTTTGTCACGTTTCTTTTTTCCTGCCAGTTTTAGAAAGAACTGAAGCTTACATTAGAGCTTGTGATTCCAGTTCAAAACTCTCAAATGGCTTTCTATTCACAACATTATTCCCTAAACAGCCGAAAACACAGACACTGTAGAATGTATGTAGTGCGTGATTCGTAAGATAGAACACCCCTTGAGGTTCAGCAACAGAAAAGGGTGACAACACGTATTTCTGCTGGATTTTAATGTCATCTGATAAACGCAAGTTGACTACTCGGGTATCACTAGTCACTCCACAAGCTCCAGAAATCCTCTTCCTACGTTCCTCGACCAAGTCGCAGACAGTTCCGACTGTGCGTTAGTAAGTGCACCGTGCTGTACTCCTGCATCTTAAAGCGCTAATGTCTCAGCTCTGATCCACTGCTCGCTCTGGTTTACTCCTGATTTGGAGTCTCACATTCCACACATCTAGCATACTGTTTAAATCTGGCAGTGATGAACTGGCTGGTGGAGTGTAAACACGTTTAATCAGTGTAGTCGCTTGAGTAGTTTCCAGCTCGTAGTAAAAGTAGTGAAGAGGTCACCACAAGCCAAGCGCACAACCGCTGCTTTCTCGCCCGCTGTTTCTCTGTGAATTATATAATCACTTATTTATGACATCTGAACACAACGACAGCCCTAGACTCCGAAACCCAAGCCACATGACCCCTGTTCGTGTTCCAAATAACAGCAACATCGCAAATTAACAGGCAGTTTAACTGCTTTTAAGTCCATCAACATGAGGTCAGATGTGATTACGAGGTATTTTTGCACACCGAGGCTTTTCATCAGGCGTAAACCGCGTCCAGCTGCCTCCATCACGCCGAAGTGAAGGCTGTAAGGAGAAACGCCAGCCAAGCAGCTTCCCATGCAACAGCTGGAATACAGACCATAATCACAAAGCAGCACTGAACAACAGGCTCATGTGCAACGCAGGAACAGTAATTAAATCAATCCTTCGCGTGGTCTGAGATTAACTGAGATTATTAACTGAGATTATTGTGTCAGAGTTGAAACCTCCATTTGTCATCTCTGAGGACTTTTAGCATTCGTAAAGAACACATGGTGCCGTTTGCGAATTTTTGGATCCAGAACTTCTCAACTCCAGTCCTGGATCATTTCACGTTGTGGTTTTTTGTCCTGCTCCAAACATCCCTGATCCAATTTACAGAGCTTTTCATCATCAGTGTGCCTTCAGGACTGAAGCCCTAGCAGGACCGAAGATCTGATATATAATCAGCAGCTGGATGATTGTACTTTTAGGATTGAGAAATGTTTAATATCACGAGCTACATTATGATTTCTAACTCTTTAACGCTCTATTGGTTTTATGGCATGTTGCCTCCAAATACCCAACATGTTAAAGAGAAAAGCTGCAACTCTTTCATTCAACACAAACAAACAAAAACAACAACAAAGTTCAGTCGTCTGTCCTTCTGGGTAATTTGGACTTTGACTGTGTGCTTCGTTTATCGACTTTTACTTTCTCCTCCAAAGGCTTTTTTTCCCCCGAAAACCGGACGATCGACTGAATAATCCGTCTCGTTCACGTTCACGTGCGTGCGAACGTCACCTGCCCCGACTATCACTGCACGAAGCTACAGTCTGGGCTGGAAGGAAATCAGCCCCAGCTTTCACTTCTTTATACCATGTGTAGTTTTTCTCAAGACCTGCTGCACCTGGTTCCACAAAAACAACAAATTATCACTCTTCGGATATTCGTTAACAGCAGGCGATGTGATGTAGGCGTCTAAAAGTAAACTCTGCCCTGCTCGCTGAAACACAGTGAAAGGCTGATCTGTACACCAGGCTCACGTGTTAATGATTAACTTAGCTGTTTGGCTGATAATCACCAACACAGTGGTCTACACGATCACTGAGATACACGATCAGTCCGACTCGATTCCTGATGTATTGAGCTGCACAGACCAGACAACCAGAAGTTTGTGCACCCCTGACCATTACACTCGCACGCGCTTGTTGAACAGGCCAATCGGGATTTAGCTCTCTGTTGGCTGTTATAATAACCTCCACTCTCCTGGGAACGCTTTCCTCTACATTCTGAAGGCTCATCTCAGAGATGTCCAGGTGGGTTGTGAGCTAGTCATCTCCAGTTCTACTAACCAACCATGGGAAACTTTAAATGGAACACTATGGTACAGTGATATACAGAAGCAGGAGGTTGGGGAGGATGCACTCATACAGGTGTGATGGTCAGGTGTCTCCAAACTTCCACACAGTGTATCATTTCAGTGAAGGACAGACAGGTAGGAAGCCATGCAGCTGAGGCAGAGCTGGAGGAGGAGTGTGGAAGGAAGAGGAACACGTACCTAGGTGCAGGGTTAAGTTGATGGAGTTGGGGTACTGGACTCCTGCGAGCATGGTCTGGCTCTGCCACCAGGTGGTGTCGGCCTGGGTGTTGTAGTCGGTGAGGTAGACGGCGCTGTGATGCTGTCTCGGGTCTCGGGCATCGCAGATGTGGCACGACTTGGTGACTCCGGTGACGCCGGTCTGCACGCAGTACTCTTCAGGAGGAGAGCCGCACGTGTTGGTGGCCACCACGGTCATGTTGAACGCCGCGTTCACGAACTCGGGCATGCAGCGCTGAGGCCGGCCGCTCAGCTCGTCCACGCACTCGTCCATGGCTGCGTGAGCGCGCCGCGCGCACACGGCCAGCAGAGCCAGCAGAGCCAGCGCCACGCCGCGCATTGTCGTCTCCGTGCGTCCTGGCGCGTTCCCCAAAGCGAGCACCTCCCTGTTCCTGCGGTCCCTGCGCCTTCTCAACAGCCCTGCGGAGCCCCAGACAAAACCATGCACTTCCAAGCTTCCTGCTCTTTATTCTCTCCTTTCTCTTCTCTCTTTTCTCCACTTTATTCCGCTCCTTCTTCAGCTACTGATCCCTGAGCGCCGCCATGAAGGAGAAAACTTTCAGAGGAAAACTTCTACATCTGACCAGGCTACAGGCTACACCCTGCCCGCTAGTGCGCAGGTCCAGCAACTCCACCGCGGAGAAAAAAACTTTCTACATCTACTTCCGGCTGAGGAACTCTTTGAACTTCCACCGAGCCACTGAAAAGCCGAGTAGGAATATCTGCGACACGAGTGGGCGTGGTCTATCAGGGGCGAGAGTTCTTATTGGTCAGCCTCCCCGTCAGCCTCAGCAGCGAGCGAGCCA
>CM074919.1:27007002-27033066 GCA_037576815.1 Pangasius larnaudii | reverse complement strand
GCCTCTTTCAGCAGGATGATGCTCCCTGCCTCACTGCAGAAACTGTTCAGGAACGGTTTGAGGAACATGACAAAGAGCTCAAGGTGTTGACTCGGCCTCCAAATTCCCCAGATCTCAATCTGATCAACAAACAAGTCAGATCCATGCAGGTCCCACCTCACAACTTACAGGACTTAAAGGACCTGATGATAATGTCTTGGTGCCAGAAAGCACACACACCTTCAGAGGTCTGGTGGAGTCCAGGCCTCGACACAGCATCAGACAGGAGGGTTTAATGCTGTGGCTGATTGATGTAGAAGGATAATTATCCTTTGATTCATCATATAGTTTTTTTGGCTGGTGAAAAATCCCGTTCAAATCTGTTCCCTTGACCAAATACAGCTTGAGAATCAGACAGATTTGTGGATGAAACTGGAGTCAAACACAGAGTCAGGAGCGTCGCCAAAATGGCCGCCAACTGCACAAACATCACTAGGAAGCCTTTTTTGTTTGTTTTTCAGAAGCTGCTTCCAACCTAGAATCAAAGAAATATCTAGCAAATAATTGGGTCTAAATATTTACATGCCTGCTAGTTAGAATTATTCCGACAGACTGTTTACAGCGCGCTGAATTTAATACTAAACCGGCACCGCAAGCTAACATGTAGCGGAAACGCCAGAAAAAAAGAAAAACAAAAGCGCACAGAGTTTTTAAATTACCACATATGACCAAAAAGGGTGATGTTTATAATCTGTAATAAGCAGTAAGAAAAAATGAACTCACAAAAACCAGTATGAAGCAGGTAAAGTTATTAGCTTCCCTGCTACACGGCGCAGAGAAGGAACGCCTTCTTCTTCTTCTTCGCCAAAACCCAGGTGAGTGCAGTACCGCCGCCTACAGGTGTGGAGTGGAGGCACCTTCACCCGAGACCCTGCGTTTACATGCACATCAATATTCCGATATTAATCGGAATTAGTCCTGAATCATTGAATCATGTAAACGCAGCAATCTGATTGGGTGCTTAGCATGTCAAGGTGGAGTTGTTGGGCATTTTTGATGCTGAAAAGTGATAAAGTCCTTATTAAATTAGTGTGAAGAATCAATAATAAAACTAATATCTGATCATATTCTATAACCAACGGAAATAACAGAGAGAAAGAAAAAGCGCATGTGTAGATCAACACACTATGTGAATGTATGACTGCATGTTTTTGCTGTATGCACGCAGCTAAAATACCTCATCACTGCACCTGCTAATGATTTAAACTGTAAAACTGCCTTTTAATCTAAATAAAAATTAAATCCTGAAAGTGTAGTGTTTTCTTTGCGTACCTTCAGCGGTTCACTTTAAGAGATAGATGTACAATCTTTCAATCTCTCAAACCCAGATTATTTCATTTACCCTCAAACTGATATAACACCAAAACAGTCATGTGTTAATACAGTGACACACACACACTGGCCATGTTTTGTGTTGCTTTAAAGGTATTTTATTAGTTCAGTTTACCATCAGTTTTATAGCACTGAGCATTCAAGTTAGCACCAAAGGGGCGAGGAAACGCTTCAAAGCCAACGCGCTCAGGACCGAGAGAAGGTTTACACCATAAGCTATTCAGTATAACTTTAAAACTGCACCCTTAATCTGAGTCACTGCTTAATTAAACTGAAATTCTTTGTATGGAAACCATTTGAACAATATAAAGTGTGCTGCAAGCACAGCAGATGAGTGCTTGGTCAGCTTATCCTTCAAACGTTTTCTTTAGAGGAGAGCGTATTTAATGACTGAAAATATTATATAATTAATTCATCAACTTGGTGAAATAAAAGCATGATAAAAGATATCATGTGCACACATTTTGATTTCATGGCCTTGATTTAGTATCTAACGGCTTCATTAGTTGGTGCACTAATGAAGGTAATTATGATAATTAGGTGATAAGGTAACTAATAATGAGGGCTGAAGTCATATCATTCAATTAAATGCAACGCATCAGTTTTTGCATGTGCTGTGTTATAAATTTAATTTCAAATGGATCATGATGTTCTATGTAGAACCCTACAACCAAAGGTATCCCTTTTAGAAAAGGTTCCAGGAAGAAGTTATTGAAAGATCTGGAACCGTTAATCATTCAAAGAACGCTAGATAAAACCCTTTTTAGCATTCAGTCCAAAAATGTCTCTGTAGAACCTTTCAGTGTTTCTCGATGCAGAACAGTTCAAATTAGAACCACTTTACAAAGTCTAGGACCCTTAACTAGCTGAGGAACCTCTGTGGAACCCTTTATAAGAGTGTAAACTTGTTTATGGAGTGATATGGCTATTAATTATTTTATTTTTACTCCTAAACTCATAGGAAAACAAAGGCTCCATCTAGCACCCTAAAGGGTTCTTTAGTGTGTCAGTCAAGGGTTCTGTGTAGAGACCTACAACAGAGGGTTTCAACAAAGAACCATTAACCAAATAACACTTAATGAACCATTTAAAAAAAAAAAAAAAGAAAGAAAATTATTACCCCTGTAATAAATCTAGAGCCCAAAACCAATTCCAAGTAGAACCACAAGAACCACTTTAGTTAGAAGTAAACCCACTTTAGAAAGCTTAGAACCCTATCCATCGAAGGAACCCTTGAAGAACCTCATGCTGGATCTGTTTCATAATTAGCCTTAGACACCTTACGGCCTTCAGAAAAGCTGAACAAGAACTTCAAAACTCGAACTTCAAAACTTTTTCCTTTTTTTTTTAATAGGACTGCACCGGAATATAAACAAGAAACAACACACACATTTCCATTTCCTTCAGATCTGCAGTCGAGTTTCTCCTCATTACCTCACAATACAAACTGAAATATACAAACTGAACACGAAAACCACTGCGGCAGTGCAAATCTAATCTATAGGCATCACGTTTACACGTTTACACGTTTTGTCTTTTGTTTAGATACCTGACCGCTATACATTCCACAGCTGGGGAGACTGAAACGACGCTCCAGGCAACAACTGGAACTGAAACACGTTTGGCGTTACGTGGTCTGACCTAAATAAATAAAAACGAAAGCATTCTTTATATTAAACTTTATATCGGATTTGAACTTGAATGCTTATTAATGTTGGTTAATCATATTTATTATACCTCATTGGTGTGGTAACAGAGGTGGGTGTTCCTTAAAATGAGAAGAGTGAGTTATTATTACTGACGGAGGACAAGAGATGTGTTTCACTGGACACGCAGTAATCACTGTGAGATACACAACCAAATCCTTAACCAGCTCTTTATGTTAAGATGATTGTTTGGGTAAATATTCGATAGTGATGATATCATGTACGGGCAAAAAAACTGCAATTCTGCTTAATCAGGCTTGTTCGAGGATAAAACCCGAAATGCCTATACGACAACCTATTTGAAATTGCTGTGTTTTTAAAAAATTACAGTAGGCTTCACATATCAATAAGTTGCAGGGCAACCAAGTGAAACCTGATCATTTTGCACACAAGTTAATGAAATGTGTTCTTAGAGCAGTTCCTGTATGTCACTGTAGCTTTTAAAAGTAACCACAACTTACTAAATCCATGCTCGTTCAGTGAACTCAGGGAGGATACGGACGTGGCTGAATCCAGTGGAGACTTTCACATAAAAACGAAACAAAAAATTATTTTAAAAAATGGAGATAAATGTAATTACAGGGTTAAAAGATCGGCTAAAAACGCACTGCCATGCTGGGCCTGAAGTGTCGAAACCTCTCCATGGGCTCAGCAGAACCTGGGTGACTAACAAAAGTGAACAAAGATACAGTTTCTTATGTCCAAAATAGCACTGCTTGTAAAGCGAGTCATTAAAATAACAATATTAAACTCAATGAAATAATTAAATGTTATCTACCTTACAGTCCTGGAGCGCGGAGTGACTGTGAGGAACGGAAAAGAAGCTATAATATAATACTATGTCTCATGTAAAGGAAGCCATTTATTTACTCAAACAAATACACACGGCATAGCAGGGTTTTTCCTCCGTAAAGAATTCAAAGGCAGCCATTTACTCACTTTTCAGATGTAATGAAACGTCCCATAAGCGTAATTCATCTAAAAAAAGACGCTGCTGAGATGAAAATGCGTGTCATGTGCAGGTCTGGAACGTTAAATCTCAACAATTTCCTAAATTACACCATAAGCGTTTTGCAACTTATGGCTTGTATAGACATCAGTCTAACAGCAAACCAGCTTAGCATTACGCCTGATTCATCGTTCTTGTTTCTAGGTCTAGGTGGAGGAAATGGCGGCTGAAAGGAACCTAAAGGAACCCAATCACCGCTTCATTGGTCTGTTACCTGATTCAATTCAAGCCAGGAAAAAAAACCCTGTTAGGCCACTGAGTCACTAAATACCTGGGGATGTGACAGCCACTGGTAATGTCATTCTTGGAATGCTTCCGTGAATAAAAAACAAATCAATCAGATAAACAGGATTATTATTTAAACCTTCATTATTGCTATAGAATTACACACTATATACAAATACTAATTTAAAGTGAACAAGTACTGATAATACCCATTAGCCTTAAACGTCCCAGGGGATACCTGCGCACGAGGAGAGAGAGATTCCAGTATGATTTTTTTAAACAACCAAACCCAGTAAACACACAAACATGACTGTGTGTCTCACCCTCCTCTGGGAAAGAGGCTTCTTGAGTTCAGCATTCTCCTTCCTGAGCTCTGACACCTGCCTAAACACGAAGACAAGCACAGGAAACAACCAAGGACTTGATGGATCCATAGGAACAATTCTCCTACTTCTACACACGGAGGTCAGGAATAAACACAAGCCTGTTATCTTTCATTCTTATTAGTTACTGCTGCTGACTCTGACTGACTATAACACAAGAGCTAAGACAGATAAAGTGCTTTAGTGAGACTGGAGAACACCTCACTGCGTGCACCTGTGGCACTGCTCACTGACTTCCTTTAGTCTTCTTTCCATCTCCACAAATTTGTGTCTGTGGAAGGCTATGACTCGCTCTTTCTGTTTTCTCTGGAATGTCGCAATCTGGGGGGGAAAAAAAAATCAAAGTTAAAAAACAAATAATGTGCAGTGTTTACTAAAGGCTTGGCCTAAAATAAGCTCACCTATACAGATCCAAAGATATTCTTAATGCTGTAAGCTCCCAAACAGAAAACATCATCATTAATGTCTTTGCCATATTTTATATATTCTAAAAAAAAAAAAACATTCAGTGTAATAATGCTAAAACATTTATTGTAAAAGTTATATAATAAAATATCGTATCAAGGAATTTGGATGTAGGATCATGAGAATTTAGCCTCCTTCTCACTAATTGGCAGATTTTTGTTGCAAAAGTATTTTTTTATTTTTTTCAAAAACAAAAATTGAACAGAAGTAGGCTTTGTGAATTTGAAGATTTTGCTTATTTATGTTTATGCAAGCAACAGATTTCTTTTCACAATCTTCTAAACAAGCAAGTTTACAAAATTATGATTATTCTGTTAACATTTGTCCCCCTCTGTGGACGGAGAGCTTGTTGTGATGAAGGGGCTCGTTTACTGCAGTGAACCTCAGGGATATGCCACCAGAAGCTTAATGCTCTCAGTAGGACCACGCTTGGAGTTCAGGCAAAGAGCGATCCTAAAGATGTGTATGAAAGATATATATATAAAGACACAGGCCCACCCATGAAGGATAAAGGGCAGGAGCAGGATGAGTGGCAGGCATGTGAAGGTCAGTCTTAGATGGACTAGGCCTTCTGGGAAGGAGGAATGTCACTTTGCTGGTGGGGAAAGAGCCTGAGTCAGTGTGTCTGATTGAAAGATATGCAGAAGCTTCAGTGAGAGATGAATTTAACTCTCATCACCCAACGGATTTCACCTTTGGACCAAGCCAGGCCTGAGACAGTGAGTCTGAATGGATCCTGTTCAAGCGCTGAATCATTTGGCGCTTCAGGAGGGGTGACCAGACCATGCACAAGCTCTGCAAGCACAAGAGAGTGTTGACCTGGAACAAGGAACTCCTTAGCGCCTCTTTTCAGGAGGCGGTGCGAGAAACCTCTGATGTTTTGAGGTCCATCTCTGTGGCTGAAGTTACTTTGGTGGTTAGAAATTTCTCAGTAACAAGGCTGCAGTGGTGGATTGAGATTTGGCTGGAGATACTGAAAGCACTGCTCTACAGTGATGCATGGACCAAAAGGTGTGTTTCTGTTTTAAGAGAGTCATACTCCTCAGCCTCCCAGGAAAAGTCTACGCCATGGTTCTAGAGAGGAGACTCTGTCCAGTGGCTGAACAGAGGAGACTCTGTCCAGTGGCTGAACCTAGGATTTAGGAAGAACAATCTGGGCTCTGTCCAGGCTGTGGAACGGCAGACCAGCTATTTCATTTTGTACATGAGAGTATACTAATCCAGTGGACATGTTTTTAGTGGATTTGGAGAAAGCCTATGTTTTGCTGTCACAGGTATTGCATGAGTACAGGACATCTGGGTCACCACTTCATGCAATTCAGTCTCTGTACGAGCGCAGTGTGAGTTTCTTGGCATTAAGTCAATATCGTTTAAGGTGGGTGTCCGACTACTTGAGAGTGAGTCTTGTCTCAGCTCCTGTCTGTTGTTTAGACTGACAGGATATCTGGAAGCAGCCATGGTTGGAGAGGTGTCGAAGGGTGGGGAGCTGGAGGTAACGAGGTATCTTCAGCAGGATGGCGGGGCCGGTGTCTGTGACAGGAGCGTGACAAACTTTAAGAGCCTCGAAGCAGAGCCACTGTTCCTCTGAACTGAGTGAGGGATGGTTTTGGCACTTTACAAGAATCCATCTAGAACTGTCATCTAGAGGAGACCCTGGGGCAGACCCTCAACCCAATGGAGACATTACGTATCTCTAACAGCTGGCTTGGAAACATCTGGGGATCACCCACGAGGAGCTGGAACCCCCATCAGTAAAAACAGAAGGAAAATGAATGAATGAATGAATGAATGAATGAATGAAGGAGTTATATTTTCAGCTAAGAATGGCATCTCATTATTTCACTGTAAACAGCAGGAGCAACATCAAAACAGAGAAACTGAAAGTTACTCATTTTAGAACATTTAAGGAGAACATACAGGCACTTTCTTTCTTTCTTTCTTTTTTCTCCAAAATATAAAGTTTGAGCTCGTCATCAAAGAGCATATTAATTCTGTAGACAAAAACATTACAATATAGACCTGTGCAATACGCTCCAGTCGGGTATGAATGATGCTTATTGGGTCTTTGAAGAACATCTGCTCTTGAGGTTTCATCTTCAGTAAGTTCAACAAAGATGATGCAGCGGGAAAAAAAAAAGAAGACAAACATAAAATGGCAAGCAAAAAGTCATTACTTATATCGTTCTTCAGTATTGGACCTGTACATCAGAAAAACAGCTGTGTGGTTAATTGCTGTATGAAACACCTGGAATAAGGATTAATAATAAATTAATAATTAAATAACAATCGCCTCGATCCCAACACCAGAACTCGATAAATAAAAACTCTGGCTTTCCTGATGAAAAACGAACCAGTATGTGCACTCTTCATATTTTATGGACGAATTATGCAAAATAAATAAATAAATAAATGTAGGCAGTGAAATATTATGTAATTATCAAATGATGCTCACAAGTTCGTTTTCCAAACAGATGTTTGTTTGTTTGTTTGCTGAGAATCTTTGAATTTTGACTGAGTGTCTACACTTACAGTCGCCTATCACACAAACCTGGTCAGATATCGGCAGGTAGCTGCAGCTGGATTGACACACACAGCAGTGATCTGAGACGGGCGACAGAGACAAGCTATTAGAAACAATCATGGGATAATTTACAGTGCAGTAATGAACAGAGATCATTAGAGAGAGAGAGAGAGAGAGAGAGAGAGAGAGAGAGAGAGAGAGAGAGAGAGAGCTATTTGCAGAGTACAAGTAAAGTTGAATCTAATCTAATCTCCCATTAAAAAGCCAAAACACACACAGAGCTGGTCAAACCTGTAGACCATCTTTGCCAGCTGGTAAGTTATTTTCCAACATCCTTATCATTTGATGCAATTTATAAATAACTTCATAACTGCCTTACTGTTGTTATTTTCTTAAAAATACTTTGTCTACTGTAACGATATTAACAAAACTCTTTCCTTTCTGCCAGCATTAGGCAGGAAAACTTTTGGCTACTTGTGTATATGTAAGGATATGTTTATGTAACATATACAGAAGGAGTCTCCAGTTTTAGCATATTGTAACAGTCTGCATGGGAGAGTCATCAGCACAGAACTTTGTGCTTACTGTTTATTTTTAAGAAGCATGACAAGCTAAGCAGTTTTGTCTTATTTCAAGACAAAAAAAACTTCAAAACCGAAAAATGTTATATCTGTTTACAGCTGCTGTAACGCAAGTGATAACGGGAATTGACCTGCCTTGCAGAATATTAACTGTAACTACAGACTGTTGCAAAGTATATCATGTCACTCCTAAATAAATAAATTTAAAAAAACGGTAATCGTTGCCAAATCACTGTGGTATAAGAGAAATAAAACAACCTGGGAAGTGCTGCACTTCCAATTATCGCACCACACAGTCAGGAATTATTTCTAGGCCTATAATGTTTTATTTCTTATAATACACAGCCATTTTATGGATGTAGTTAAAGAACTATTTACAGAAAATTGTGTATTTAATAAAACTTTGTATGACATTAAAAGGTTATATATCTCTCTCACTTGGTTTGATGCAGCTCTCACAAAGTACATGGCCACAACTGGACACTACAAAGTTATTCCCTCTCCTCAAGAAACAGTTATTACAGTGAAACCAATCCATTCCCTCTCAGAAAAAGCACCTGTGGAAAGAGATTTTAGAGATTTATAAAATACATCATGAAGGAAAACAGGTTGCTAGTTAACTAGCTACTCATTAAAAAAAAAGGCTAGCTGGGGGAAAAAAAAACAATTATCTAGCTAGTTAAACATTTTGTATTTACTATTACTATTCAAGGACATACATTTGTTTTGACAATACAAGTTTAGATATTCGCTAACTTAGCTCTGTAACTAATTAGCTTTATAAACAAAGGAACGATTTTCTGTCAGACCGCTAGGCTAAGGCCCAAATTACCAGTGCGCGAATATTACACGGTGTACGGTAGTATACTAAACAGCACTATATCGCTATCTACAGCTGCCGCCATGACATTTCTATACTAACTTTTATAACAAAATTTAGGATTTCCGGTAGAGAAGCGATTCAGTTTTTAATGTAAAGACTTTAGAGGTGTAGAATTATAAGTCCAAGTTACAATTTTTAGTAAAGAGTTGATTCTACATGTATATATACACGCATGAAATTAGTTTAAAGCAGAATAGAGAAATGTCATGGCTACAGCTGTACTACCGAGCAGCATATAATATTCGCGCAGTAGCGAATTTAGAACGGATAGCTCGACCTCGGTGCTGGATAACGGACAGCAGCTTCCAACAGAAATGTTCCTAACCGTGATGTTAATTAATATCCGAAGAAAACATAACCAACGACAGTCAAGATTAATCGGTTTTGTGAAGTTGAATTAATCTGAGGGAGGAAAGTGTAGCGATGCCGGTCTCGAGCGAATCGTTCTGTTGAACCGATTCCTTTTAATGAATCGATTCACCCATCACACTTAATCGAAATGTTGTGTAACTGGTTGTGGTAACCCTTTTAGGGTCGTGGGGAAGGTAGTATGGGATTTAAAGTAGAATATGACATTAGTTTTAAATGTTACAATTCACTTTGCAAATGTGAATCATGCTATTATTTATTATTCTTTTTCTGGTTTAAGTTGGTATTTAGCCGGCAGGTGGCACAGTGGGTACCATGTCACCTCACAGAGACTGGACTAGCATCCATCTAACCACAGACTAAAAACGGATGTACTTAAGAAAAACTTATTGTTAATATAGTGAAGTTTGACATTTATGGAAGGAGTCTCCAGTGTCAGTGTCTTGTCACAGTAACACCACATTAAAGTCTTCAGTACAAGACTTTTGCACTTTCTGGTTTCTCCATGACATGACAAGCAGTGTTTCTTATTTTATTGTCTTGAAGGTAAGAGAAGAGGCTGGTGGAGGGGATGAACACAGCTGTAAAGCAAAATTACTCAGACAGCAAAGAGTTAAAATGAAGACAAACAACTGGCAGCACAAAAGCCATTTATTTTGTGTGTCCAAGTTACCAGGCAATGGGAATGTGTGGCTGAACAAACTGCTTTGAAGCGCAGTTCTCTTTATGTAACCACACAGTACCTGAAAACTGAGCACAAAAGAAAAAGGTTTCAGTTAGTGCTGAGAGATCTTTTAAAACTCAGCACACACCCATCACTGCAGCAACAAGTCTGTTAATACAAACACCATTTTAAAAGTGATTTAATAGCTGCTTGAATCATGTGCAACAACTGACAAGTACTCAACCCGTTCCCAAGAGTCCAGTCCTGTACTGAAATGCTTTCTCTCGTTCACAAAGTGGGTGACGTTAAAAGCAGTGGTCCCAAGACTGAACTCTGAACTGGTCCATGGGGTTCTGAGGCCAAGAACAATAAGGCAATACATTTATATATAAAAAAAAGGATAATTACAGAAGAATAATAGGAGACTAGAAGATTAAGTGTATAGCACACCCGAGTGTGAGCCCTGCATATGACTGCAATCAGCAGATGAATCACAGCAACGGCATAAATCATCATGGAAAAGATCATCTAAAAGCTCCCACCTGTCAATGAAATTCTCAAGCTGGAGCAAAGATTAATTAGAAAAAGAGGGATTATGGATCTTCAAAATAAACATCAGGCATATTTACTTTCCAGTAGATTTGTTGTAATTGCAAGCTTTGTTTTCTTCATTATAATCGTCCGGGTCCCAGGCCGCTAGTTTGCAATGGATGTACACCTGAGTAGAAATGCAGAGGAACTGAATTACGAGCAGAATTATGATCAGTTAAAGGCATCCCAGTTTTAAGACCCAAATTATTTGCAGGGATTACGGTTTAAGAATATTATGCTTTTAACAGTGCAACAATCTGTTTAATCCATGCATCTTCAGTAACACACACACACACAGTTAGCCAATCCTATCCCTAACGGCATGTTTTTAAGAGCCGAGAAGAAACTTGAGGACCCCGAGGAAAGGCACACAAACGCGGGAAGAACTCTGACAGCTCAGGATAGAACCAGGAGGAATTCATGCATAAACCTGAATTCCTGATTAGCAAAATTATTTCCAAAAAAAAAAAAGCTCCAATGTGGAGGCACCTACTTCCTGTTGTGCTGCAAATCTGAAGGTTTGTAGCTGAAGCACAAGTGAAGACGACTGATTTCTTGGCAAGAATCTAGAGGACCCAGTCTTCCCATCCACAAGACATCTACGGAGAAAAACACACACACACTTTGTGAAAGCATTTTCCCCCTATTTTTGAAAGCATTGTGCCACATTTTAATCTTTAAATCCACCTACCCTTTGTTAGTAATTATTGGATAGGTCCATGACTGTGGTTCAAGTGCTAAGGTGTTAGATGCGACACACTCTTCCAGATATAGCATTAGGGACTGATGGGCTTGCTGCGCTACTGAAGCACCAATGTTAATAATGGAGCCAAGAGGAAAGGAGTTGGATAACGCTGGACCACTTAAATCATCTGTTTAGGAGATTTTAAGGAACAGGCATGTTTATTACATAAAGACTCGAGTTCACTGCGACAGTCATTTGACCACTTACCATTCAAAAGACCCATATGAAAAGTCAACTCTCCTTGACCTTGTAAGACACCAAACACAGGCTTCACAGCCGGAAAAGGCCTAAAAGTTGCACACAACACTAAGATTAGGTCTAAAAGTTAGGTGGGTTCAACATTTGAATGATTCCCACATCTTCACAAAGCTCCACCCTGAGAATCTTAGGTGGTCCGTAGAGTTATAAACTATAAACCCACTGACTGGAGGTGCATCCGAAAACAAAAGTATTCCAGACCGGACATCAGTTTTCCAAACCAGTGCCTTTATACACTTTTGCTAAGAACATGGCTTAAGCCATTGTTTAAAAATGCCATGCGCTACATGTCTTCCAGGTTATTTGTACAAGTAAGGAATTAAAATAAATAAATGTTTTTTTTTTTATAAAAATAAAACTATTGCACCTTTAAAACTATCTTCTAAGCAAACATCAGTTATATGCTCACCTTTCCAAAATACACTTAACAGGATAGACACGCGGTGCAGAATTGGACTTTAACGGCCAAAAAGTCAGTTCATTTTCATAGATCAGGTCCTCCGGGGTTTCCTGGTGGGACAGGAGTCAATTTATTTCATTACCACTTTTTAGGCATTAAAAATGTTTTAAATATATACATGTCCCTTGTACCTTTAGTCTGAAAAGGCAGTCAGAGAAATGGTAGTGGAAAACCGCCTGGCCTCCTCCATCGGCTGTGGGGGAGAACTTCGAAGGAAAGCAGTCACCCAGCAGAAGTTTGAAGGGTGTTTCAGTGACCTTCCATGTGACTACAATGAAGTCTTTTCCACATTTTACCTGAATATCTGCAAATTAGAAGAAAAAAAAAAAAGCCAAAACACCCATCAATGTCAAGTACTGAGCAGAGGAAAAGACTCAGTTAGTACAAAATGTAACAAATAGACCCATAGCTTTATTAATTTATTATTATTATTATTATTATTATTAAAGTGTCCATTTCATTGTTCAAAGCTGGTTTATTACCTGCATGGGCCAACACCACTTTTGCAGTTGTTAAAATAAAATAAACCAGCCAGATGAAATACATGACTGACCGAGAGAGCTGTTTAATCAGCAGTGGAAGTGTGCAGTTCTGCCGGGCCTGACTCAAATCAGCCGGATTTATTCTTCTTCTCCAATCAGCTTTCTGAAACAATTAACCTCGTTCAGAGGGCAGGACATCAAGGCTTTGAGAAAACAGCACCAGGAAGAAGCAGTACACACATGCGCAGGCAGTTTAAGGCTGTTTTTTAGGGAAAAGCTAACATGACTATTCGCCATTCTCACTGCAGCATGTCTCCGGTACTAGTCTATATCTTTACAACTTTCTACACAAAATCCCAAATGGATTAAAAAAAATGTGTCAGACTATAAGGAATACCTTACCCCCTTTAAAAAAATAAAAATCTGAAATGCTGCATCATGCAATAAAACTGCGTACATTTTCTAGTTTTCTGGTCAACATTATTAACAATTTTAAAATGATTTTAACATGAAATGGTCAATAAGGTCACTGGCAAAAATCAACAAGCACAATCACACCTTCAGGTCATCAGGTCATGAGCAGTTCCTATGAACTAACAGCAAATGGCTGGCCTTGGGTTCAATGTGCATGTGTGTTTATAATTCACTATAAACAGATGTAACCTGTGTTAGAAAAGAGCGTGTTTTCGTGTTACGAGTTGCCTGTATTGAAGTGTTTTCTGTGCTTTTGTGTACAGATGTAGACCAGCATGCAGGAGATTACTATCTACACTACATCCGTTTGACCCCAGATGACTCCAGTGCGCACTGTGCTCGAGTAAAAGCTTCGAGTAATGCATTCTTTTCAAAACAAAACAAGTAGAGCGAAAGCTTCATTCTGACATACTTACTACACATGTGTATTATGGTACATGATTACAAACAGAGGTGCCAGTGCACAGAGGTGCTAAGGCATGAAATCCATGGGGAGTGCTGGTAATGGGGGCAGTGTGGTGGCGCAGCAGGGAGTGTTGCTGCCTCATCGCTCCAGGATCCTGAGCTCGGGTTATTGTTTGTGTTGAACATGTTCTCCATGTGGGTTTCCACCAAGTTCTCCAGTTTCCTCCCTAAAATGTGCCAACAGTTGGATTGGCTACACTAAATTACCAGTAGGTGTGAATGTGTGTGCATGGAGCACTGGCTCTTTCAGGAGTATGAACGAATGTATGGAATATAAAAACGTATATATTATTATATTTCAGCTGTCACTTCGTCTCCTATCACTGAGTCCCAAACTGTATAACGGTGCACTAAATACTACACCACCTTTTTACACAAATGTTCTATTTAAATGGAAACAGTGATACACATTCATGCTGAATTTAATGTTTCATAAAAGACCTACTTGTTATTTAACCATGTAGCGTAGGACACTGACTCTTCTGTGTCTGAATGACTGTGAATGAATGAATGATGTTGGATTTTTTTTTAAAAAAAAAAAAAGCTATTTAAACAGTTTAAAACGAATTTTATTTTAACAAGTTGGATAAGACAAAACTAAAGTTCATACCAGTCAAAGAGATACAGAGCTCTGAGGTGTAGTTCGGCATAGAAGTCAAAGTAAAGATTACAAGTAAACAAAGAGGCGCATCTGCTTCATGTAGCAGTATATAACTGTCTCGACTGACCGGAGTGGAACCCGGCGTCGTCTTCTTCTCCGCTTGCAGTCCATGCACTCCAGAGTTCAGCATGTTGCGCATTCTGAGATGCTTTTCTGCTCAGTACAGCTGTAAAGAGCGGTTATTTGAGCTCCTGTCAGCTCAAAGCAATTCTCCCTTTACGTCTCTCATTATCAAGGCTTTTATGTCCATTGGATGTTTTTTTGTTTGGTTGGTTCTTTTTCACACCATCCTGTATAAACTCTACAGACTGTTCTGTGTGTGAAAATCCCAAGAGATCAGCAGTTTCTCAAACACTCAGACCAGCACATCTGGCACCACCAACCACGCCACGCTTAAAGTCACACACATCACACTTTTTCTTCATTCTGATGTTTCATGTGAACATTAACTGAAGCTCTGGACCTGCATCTGCGTGATTTTACGCATTGTGCTGCTGCCACGTGATTGGCTGATTAGATAACTTCATATATGTGCAGGTGTTTACAGGTGTTCCTAATAAAGTGGACAGTGAATATCTTGATCCCATTTTCATCACATCATATGAAAACAGAATAAGGATCCAGTGTACACTTCTTAACCAGAGAATAGTCTGGTTTTCCACGTTTTCCACTGGAATGTAGAGCAGTGGCTGTTTTTTCATATTAGGATTCATGAATATTCGATTGCTAGACTTGTGACGCAAACAATAACAATAACAACAACAACAACAACAACAATAATAATAATAATAATCATTATAATTCTAACTGAAAATTAAAATGAGTTAATTTTAATGTGTGCCAAAAAAAAAACAAAAATAAAATGAACATTGAGACAGAAAACAGCTTTTTATTTTAAAAAGAAAAACGAACGAATGCAGTGGACCCAGACATCGTGTAAAGAACCTGAACGTGTATCCGATCGACTCATCAGTAGTGCCCGTGTTAGTCCGGTATGGCAAGAGTGTGAAATGAAACGGTGCTCGTTAGCGTCTGGATTCGGTAAAGATGAAAAAAGTTTCACGGGAAAAAGTATCTGAATACAATTCTGAACGCTCCAGATCAAACTTGACCAGAAACAAAAGGTCCACAGCCAGAGACCCATCTCTCAGCGCGCTGGGACTGGTGTAGGTCCGGCACAGGTTTAACTGTGTGTGTGTGTGTGTGTGTGTGTGTGTGTGTGTGTGTGTGTGTGTGTGTGTATAGACACTGTATGTATGCACGTGTTACACCAAAATAATAGCTGTGTTTTGAAATCAGTAGGGTTTCCGTCGAGTCCAAGCCAAATACAGAGGTACAGCTGCTGGTATTGACGGTGTTGGTAAATAATTTTGCTGATAGTAGACTAGAGAATCAAAAGGTTCACTGGACAAAATGATTTTCACCCAAAAACTAGTCAGTAAATCTGACCACAATCATAAGAGGTCAAGCAGAACACTGGCTTGGACTTGATTTCTTGATCTAGCCTTTCCTTCTCCTGTGAACAGCTTATATTTCATTTTCTTTTTGATGATTTAAAAAAAAAAAAAAAGAAAGAAAAAAAAAGAAAGAAAAAAAAAAACATACTTTAACCACTAGTTAATTTGAGTTTAAACATTCTCACTATGGGAGCTGACTGAATAAAATCAGCACAAATACTCCACTGCAGTTCCCAAGGTATAATAACGTACCAGAGATATTCAGCAGAGATACAGTGGAGCTCTTTGTACATCAGTGACTAGAAACAAACTGTAATTCAGGCCCAGGGAAATGCCCCAGTCAGTTCCAGGCAGGGTTTGGGAAGGAGTCGATCTGTACTGTTTCCTGACAGACCGCGCCCTGACTGGAGTAGGACACCCGAACCCGCATCTTCAGGCTTGCCTGTAAGCAGACACCAAATGGTACACATACATTAAAGCAGGCTGATTTCAACATACAACAATAAACGCAGTCTGGATAACAACTGACCTTGCTGGTGCCGCTGAGTAAAACAGTCTGCGTGACTGTACCACGATTTTGTGCTGGAATCACATCGCCACTTGGAGCCTTCATCTGAAGCTGGACACTCTGGAGAAGAAACCAGATAGGACAGATCCCATTCGCTCAAGAGCTTTGCAAAGTTTAGAAACTGTAGTTACCAGAGACTAAGCACAGACTAAGGCTTGTTTTCACACCTGGTTCGTTTGCTGAAGTCCATCCCAGTAGGTTTTTTTTTTTTTTCATTTTAATATGTTGAGGTCACATTTAGTGATTTAGAGCACATCAGATTTTCACAGTGATACAAGCACTTAGTCCCTTTCACATCATTTTCATCAAATATTGTCCTCATCCAAGTTAACACTGGTTCAGTTTGTTACTGGAGAGAACAGAGACCAGGGTTCGGTTTGGTGAAGTGAACGAAGCACTTCTGACAGGCAGCAGGTGTCAACACTCTCACACTCTCAAGACTTGTGCATGGTCTTATCTTCTGCCCTGGTTTTGAGGCCATCTCACACCCCCACAAAAAAAAAAAGAAAAAAAAAAGCAGAAGGTTCTTCTGGTTGTACCTGGTAAATCTGCTCAATACCCTGTGCCACAAATCACAAATCCAACTAACCAAGTGGTGATCAGCTGACAGCCGTGCCCCTCCCTTTGAGCTCTGCTCTGGTATCAAGTATACTTATCAGCCACCCTTTGTTCGAACAAGCTGCCTTTTGGCTTTCTAGCTTGCCCAGATGTCTAATACCATTTCACCACTTGGATTCAGACTCACATTCCCAATGCCAATTTCCATGCCAGGGTCTAGGCCCGTCTAAGATTCTCCTTCCATCGCATGTCTGGCACCCAAATGGCATTGCTGACCCTTCAGCTTGCAGGGGATGAGTCCACAAGATGGCTCCAGGTCACCATTTTGGGCTGAATCTGACCAGGTTACGTGGGTCACCAGGCACTCATCTGCGGACACCACCCCCAGGCTTGGCTCCATGGGTGGGTCCTGATAACCCTGCTCTGGGCAGGGTACACATGTCTTTTTTTTTGTACTTGTCATTAGGATTGTTCGTTGTCAGATTTCCCCTTAGATCCGTTCACCAAGAGCAGCCCTAATGAGACCACGAAGTTCCTGATGGCATCACAACATGGTCTAAAAGTGGACGTAGACCTATTAGTAGTCTTTATTACCTGGTAGTGAACATCTACAGTAATTAAACACACCTGCACGACACGGAGCCAAGAGAACCCTTCCTATAAGAACCAATAAGAAGTGTCCATCATAGCACATTCTCCCAAATTCTTGACTAATCACAGACCACTTAAACATGCAAATAATTTGGTGCACTTAAAAGTGTCGAAACCAACCAATGCAAATGAAAAACATGTCACAAAAAAACCTCTGGTGAGGATCTTACCAAACAAACTAGGTATGAAAAGTCTAAACTAGGTATTTGGGTAGAAACTGGATATATAAAACTCTAAGATAGAGTAAAAAAAATAAAAATAAATAAACACAACCTTAGGTACTGCTGCTTGTAGGGTAAAGTTGGTGACCTCACTCTGTGTGGCGTTAGAAGCAGTGAAAGTGGCCGTGATGCTGGTCTCGGTCTGTCTGTCACACTGAAGTTTCAGACTCACTCCTCCTCTGTCATACACGGTCACAGTAGGAGCTAAACACATACAAATAAAAACAATAATAATAACTGCTTTAATAAGTTACAGCCAATCGGCTAACACATATTACCCTTCAGAAAGCCTTAAATATTTCCTGCAATTAATATATACGTCATACACAATCCTTAGATTTTGTCTAATTTTGTCTGTAATGTCGATTTATATTCGATTGAACTTTTCCGACATGCATGATTTTCCCACTGAAATGTAGACTCTGTTCCGTTCCATATACAGATATATTCTTACACTACGGAAAGAAGGATCTGAAATTCATGTTGGGGAAAAAAAAAACAAGAACAGGAAAGTACCAGGAGCGGACTCCAGGCCTCCCAGCAGATCCAGCAGGTTTCCGCTTGCACTTGAACTAGTAGAGGTGGGAGTCGTGCTGACGTTGACATTGTTTTCCTGGAGAGGTGCATCGGTCTCGATCAGCAAGTCCAAAAGGTCACACACCTGAAACCCAGAGAACATTTCAGTCCTGTGGTCCACCAAAGGTAGCTTCAAATCAGTCAGTCAGAATATGATTTTAAACACCTGATTGGCTGGTTCCAGAGGCAGAACCGGCACTCCTGCAAGTGGCTTGCCCTGATCTTTACAATCTTTAGCACACTCTCTGATCAGATCTCCGTTGGTGGAACCAGGCAAGCTCCTATCAACTACTGGCATCCTCTCCAACACAGCAGCCCTGTCCAGATGACGGACAAATAACATGCATTATATACTATTACACCATACGCTACGCCACACAGCACAGAGCGCAACACCATACTGGCAGACGTGCAATGCATGCAGTTATCAGTGAACTTGAATGTTGATCATACAGTATAAGACCTTATGTGGTCATATTTTTTGAAGAGGGCGTTGTATTCCACTGCTCGCTGCTGAAGCTCCAGATCGATGCAGCTGCCGTAGATACTAACTATACTCCTGATTCGGCTTTAGTGGAGAGAGGGAGAGAGAGAGAGAGAGAGAATGCTTTAATAACAAGTAGAATTACCTTTGCTCTCCCACTCACCTCTATGATGTTACTTCAGTAAGAATGAATCTGTCTAAAACAGCGGTTTAAGGAAAGCCACATTGACTCTTACTCCACGTTGGCGGTGATGCGGGTACTCAGCTTCATGATGGCAGTTAGGGCAAAACCCCTGGTTGCTGGAGCGGACATGTGGGACTGCAAGACTGTTTCCAAGGCATCAAGAACATCGTCCTCTTTTACCTTGTGCCAAAGAACAAAGGTGGACACAAAAGACGTGGGTAAATTAAAAAAAAAAAAAAATAATAATAATAATAGATGCATGACAGAGACGCATAATTGCTCTACCTGCATAGGCTCTATGTCCTCACACTCTCCTTTCAGCAGCAAGTCACCATACTCCCCTATACACCAGCAGGCTACCTGAACCAGGGATTGCTGAAAGATAACAAGCACAGAATGTCTCACACACACACACACACACACACACACACACACATTACTGCTCTAAGGTAGAAACTGAAGTGCGCATTTATACAGGGTTTTACGGTTAACCACCAGGTGTGTCTGCACTAACTGGCACTATATGTACAGTAAATACCATTAAACCCACCTTAATCAGGTAAATCATACACATCATACACTATAGATTTTATTCCGTTAATGAATTCAACACATTCATTTTTATTTCAGTGACGAATCATTATTATTATTTAATGAATTAACTAAAAAAAAAAAACATTCTCCTTTAACTTCATAGAAAGCAAGGCTGAAACATTACTAATGGGAGATGGGAGGAAGGGGGCGGGGCTTCCAGAGGTGTCAGTTAATATCAGAGAGTTCAAAACACCTCCATAATTGTCATTCGTTTCAGATTCATATGCTGACTGGATTATTTGTGTTTTTTTTTTATTAGGAAAAGACTCTTGTCCTTTTTTTTTTTTTTTGCTTGTTTGCATCTTTTCAAACTCATGCTGCATCACAGGAGAGCCTATCACACTCTGAGGAAAGTGCTGTCTGCCCTCTTCCGCATACAACAGCACGTATACGCCGGTGCTTGGCTGGTGTCTCTGTGATGGACAGCTGAGAGAGAGAGAGAGAGAGAGAGAGAGAGAGAGAGAGAGCGGTGCCATCCCTCCCACCTAGAGAGCACGATCTGTTCTGCTTCACCAGTTGGAGCTCATGAGAAAGGTGTAAAATCATTAGCATGTCTGCAGCATAGCCATGTTTCATCCGTACCTGTGAGATGTCCGTGACTAGCGCTCTGTAAAGTTTATGAACTGTGTAGCAGTGAAGCTTGGACGCTGTAGCAATGAGCTGAACTAGGTTGGGCACGGTCTCATCTCGCACGTCACTCCCTGCCTGAGGGAGCGAAACGAAGCGAACATCAGAAATACACTAGGAAGCGTTACAGTCCAAAATGAAAACAAACACGCATGCAATAGGTGTAATGGATAATTTCGTGGCCTTGTGTTATTTGGAGAAGAAAAAAAAAAAAAAAAGGTCAATGGAACAGGATAGCAAGGAGATTTACCGTGATGAGGACATGCAGGATGGTGTCGATGTGCCAGCGCTGAGACGGTGCGTACCTGACAGAGACACACACAGAGATCTAGTGTTGTCCAGCGCCTGTGTTCTGCCATTGTGACACAGTTGGGCACAGGCTGGCACACTGAACACAAAGAAAAAAGTTGTACGCATTCATAAAGTTGAGAGAGAGAGAGAGAGAGAGAGAGAGAGAGAGAGAGATTTCCCGGAGCTGTCACTGTGAACACTGAGACATGCTAAGCTCGGTGAACAGACAGATGCGTTCAGCGAGACCCTGGTGCGTGGCTTTCAGCGGCACATGCGCAGAGTACATGAGGAGAACGCCTGTGGTGGAACAGTACCTTTCAGCTGTGTTGAAAATGCCAGACGCTGTGCTTGCTCGAAGTTCTGGCGGACAGGTGGAGAGGAAGGCGAGGAGCTCCTTCATCATGGTGCGGATGTTCGCTGCGGTTACTAAAGCTAGCGAAAGCTCTAACGCGCGACTGGAACCGAGAAGACAAGAGATTACTTACGGTAATTAATAGCTAAAAACGTATCAGAAAGAGGACTGCTACAAGTAATAAAGTAAGATAATGCTTAAATAGACTTAAGATAATGGAATATCTAACTATGCCATAAGCCCTGTGGATACTACCGTTTAACTGAGGCGTCCTGGTCCTTCAGGCAGTCCACAATCGTCCCCCTGTGTCTCTGCACTGCATTGTGATCTGTCTGGACTATCTTCTGGAGTGATGTCATGGATATATAGCTGTGGAAGCCATGAGGAAAGATCTATCAGGTGAATATTACACGGAGAGAAACAACCCTATTTGAAAAGAGATCTAGAGCTAGATGATGGTGTGATAATATAATGCCTCATCAACGGAGTATCAAATTTTATTTAACCACTTGCACTAAACCAAAAAAAAAACATTTTATGCCTTTCTGTTCTTTAGCTCACTGATTTCTGAGGTCTGTAAAAAAAAAAAAATACTGCTCCAATTAAATGTGTGACTCGATGCCATTTTACACATCAAAATAAAAATGAAAGGTGTCTATTAGGCCTGACAGGGAATCAAGGCCAACTGCCATCCTGAAAAGGTGTCGGAAAGGGAGCAACTGATGAAAGCAGACGGGCCTGTTAGGCCTGATTGTTCCTGCATAATTGCCATTATTAACCCACATGCAGTGATAAAAATCGAAATGTAATCAGATTCCCCTGTGAGGACACCGACAGCAGCACATCGAGCCTGACCTTCCCTACAGCGAAACCTCTATTTCGCTCCGAATCAGAGCCAAAGTGACATTTTTGGTTCGTTTGCTACTTGGATTGGTTTGGTTTCATGCTGCTTTTGTTTCCGATGAACCAGGAAGCACAAAAAAACCCTCTGTCTGAGGGTTCTGTTAGGCTGATAAAGTACTCTTGGCAAAACTCTTTCTTGCGTTCATCAGAAATACGGCGACGACGGAGAAAAGCTTCCGCAAAGCTTCGCTCAGAGAAATCACTAAAAACAAGCCAAGCACAGACAACACGGAGAACAGAAGATAAAGGATTACGTAACGTATCTCATCCAGCTTTTATATCATTACGGTCCAAATATCCAGAGCGCAGTCTGTGCCTCAGATACACGTCATGTTCAGTTCACCTCCTTCGGTTATGTCGATTCAGGGTCACAGCACTTTCTCACCGCGATCGAACCGTCCACGAGTTGACTTGTAACCAGCCTGAGGTCGCCTCAATCACTGGGTTTGATTCCAGTGGACTAATCGCTGCATATGTGAAAGCGAGATGAAAGGAAGGCACTCACCGGATGTTCCTATCGTTGTTTAAAAGAAACCGTCCCAAAATATTCACAGCAAGAACCTGTCAGGAAACACACAACCACAGCTGGTTACTAGTGTGTAGAGCAGAGAGACAGTATGTGCAGAGATCAGGCATGTAACTGAGAGGAAGATTAAGACCAGTGATGCGTTGATATCACTGATTTATGTCCGAGTGAGTATGAGAAAATGGAATCCTTTTTTTTTTTAACGAGTACAAGTGTAATGTCGGACCGATATCTGAACTAGCATCAGTACCAATGCATCCCTACTGAGGTTTAAAGACGTTCTGGCGTACCCGGAGACCACTTTCTGATCTGATGTCCATGACAGTGAGCACCGTTTCATACAGCACGGCGCTGCCTGCCGTCTTACTGCTGTCGGTGTTAGTGGCCACCTGCACATCAAGCACAAATAACAAGCCTTAAAGAGAGAAAAACAAACACTGTAGATGTAATTGCAAGCAAAAAAAAACATAACGTTTGTGTATTAGCCTGACCAGTAGTAGTAGTAGTAGTATTAGTAGTAGTAGTAGTATTAGTAGTAGTAGTAGTAGTAGTAGTAGTAGTAGTAGTATACCTGTGCTAGGAGATCATTCATAAGATCACTCGCTGCATCGTTATTGCGACCTAAAATCCTGAGCAACCTGAGAATACGAATCTGTGAGAGAGAGAACGACAGATGCAGTGAACACAGACGGTCTCATATCTCACGCGGTATAAACGAGTTAGTCTGCCGTTACGCAGAGCGAGCGATCAATAGATACAGGCTGACCTGCAAGAAAGGGTCACTGATGCCAGCTATGTTGTGCTCTGGAGAATAACCTGACGTGACCAGATCCTTCATTATTTGAACCAGCTGAGGAACAGCCTGAGAGCGAAAAATAAAAGAATGAACAACTGAAATAACATTCGCATTCACCGACCCTCCGCATTAACCCTCTCCGTTCTTCTAACGGGTATCAGGGTGTGCTGTAAGTAAGTGTGCTGCTGATATACCTTGCGGAACTGCTCCAGAGTGTCAGGGCTGCGATCACACAGCTCCGTGATCAGGACTATGGCACTGTGTAGAACTCCTGAGAGTCAGAACATTAAAATGTACATTTCAGCAGCGTTTAAACTGTAGATTAAACACTGAACAGCAACAGCAGACACACGGGAAGACACAAAAGAAAGACTAACCGTGGTTCCTCTCCGAGAGCAGGGAGCCTGCAACAGGTGTGAACATCTCTCCCATGTCAGGGATTTTCCTCACAATGTGGACGGCACACAAAGCTGCCTGGAGTATCAGAATCATCATAACCATCTAATTATGGATCCATAGTGACTACAGTTTGAGCTGTCATCTGGAGATCGCGAGTCTGAATCACATCAACGCCACAACCCTTCACAGTCGAGGGCCAGAAATGGGCCTCTTTTATTTTAAACGATGCCTCTTCAGATGGCTCAGTTAATTTTTCATTTATTCATTTAATTAGCAAATTCCTTTGTAAGTTAATGACAATAATTATAAAGCTATGTGTCTCAGTCACTTAGTTCTATTTCTATGTACATATGGGAATATGGGATCACCAGCCACTTTAATAGGAACACCCGTATTCCTCATGCTCTCTCATGTTGCAGCATCACAAGCAATAAAATCATGCAGATAAAGTTCAAGAGCTTCGGTTAATGTTCACACAAACTGGGCAGCTTAAGACTGGAGAAACATCACCTGGTGCTCTTGTGGTCCATCTGCCTCAGGGTTTGTCACGTGGTGCTTTAGGAGATGCTTTTCTGCTCACCACGGTTGTAAAGAGTGGCTATTTGACTTACCGCAGCTGTCCTCTGACACTCTGATCACTTTTTTTCCATTATTCGGATGTTTGACATGAACATGACCTGAAGCTCCTGACGTGTATCTGCAGGATTTTCTGCACTGCGCTGCTGCCACGTGATTGGTTGGTTGAATCGTTGTATGAATAACAGATGGCCAGTGAGTGTACAACCATTTAATCTATTACCTATTAAAATATTACTTTTGGAACGATTTTTGTCCTCCCTCATCACACGCACTCAGTTCAAATGAAAGGCATGTTGGATTTTATTTCACGGAAACCTCTCTTAAAGCGCTCAGGTCTCCGTGTAAACGCAGACGGTTTGGCTACCCCACGGGCCATACCTTCTTCCTGATGTAGGAGCTGGAGGACCTGAGGAGCTGCTCGATTTCAGGGGCCAGGTCTCGGCACATCTCCGCAGAACCCATACAGGCCAGAGTGCACAGGGCCAGAGACTGCACGTGCTGACTACCGTGCGAAAGGTCGCTGCGAGAGAGAACGCACAGCAGTTAACCCGAGTGAAAACAAGTAAGCGGAGGTACATAATGTAGGGTGAACTCTGGTGACGTGGGGCAGTTTGGACTTCGCCAATATGCTGGGTTTCATATCAGAAAGATAAATGTTGATATCCTACTCATAGGAGACACGGCCATGTCTAATCTAATGACATGATGCAGTATTAGATCATCCTCCCATGTCTTTTATATAATACCTCTAATGCAATCTCTCTAAATCTAAATCTCTACATTACATGTGTTATTTTAATATAATGTTTCTTTATTGAATTAAGACTCCACAGAGCTGTGTCTGGTCTTCCAGAGGTCCAAGACATTCACATAAACAAAGTATTAGTACACATACTTCTTTAGATAATAAAGCGAAGAGTCTTTTTAGAATTGTGTTGCCACTTCACAGTTAAATTTTACACCTTAATTACAATTAAATATGGTCTAATAATCTCTTTCCTTCATTTGAGGACGTGGACTGAAGACACAGACAGCGTTTAGACTAATACATATGTATTAGATCCTGTGAAGATCCTATGACTGTTACTCTTGTGTCACTTCTGAACAGTCTGCAGTCGCAGCTGAGGTCTGAATACTGATGTGCACGATCACGGTATTAAATCCATACTATTGCACACGTAACTCGATTCATACGGATTTTTTCCTCCAAACTCTGAGCGGGAAACAATTCGAAATCATTCGTTTGCAATGTGATAACCAATGAGAAGTTAATCTTTAATTTAATGACGTTTGTAATCGTTTCTTCAATCCGTCCACTAAAGCAGAAAACGCAAAAAGATCTCACCGACACATTGACTTCACTTAACCATGACACAATAAGCTGATTGCATGCAGTGGCTCTGTGTAAAACCATGTGTGGAGGGACTACAGACATTCATTAGGCAATTATCTAAACTACTTGGTTTAATCAATTATATTATTTTTTTGATTATTGTTATTATTTTGGGTTTCACATCAGTTATGACCCTAACATTACTGAATTTTACATTGAAGTGTTAAATGTACTGAAGATCTTTTTCCTCTTGTTTCCTCCACCTTGCAGCTCTCTGGTCGCAGAGAACCAATCCGATGTGTGTGCTCGATCTGCAGAGGGTCTTGAGAGACCGGCGTTGAGTCTGTTACCATGTGGGTTTCGCCACAGGGCGCAGTAACGCTACGTTCACACGGGGAAGAGCCAAGTCCCTCGTGTCGCTCTGCGGTCTGTCTCTGGTGGACATGTAGGGACCGTCTAACCGGGAACTAACTGCAGGCTGTAATTAGAAGAGATCGGGTGACGTGCCAAAGAAACGGTCAGAGGAGTTGTTGGGCCCGTTGTTTGGATTCGTCGCTTTACCACCTCATATCTAATTTACGATTGAGAAAATGTTGCCCAGTACCACTAACGTTGAAATCGCGACTCTGTGTCACACACACACACACACACA
>CM074919.1:26964485-26981466 GCA_037576815.1 Pangasius larnaudii | reverse complement strand
TGTGTGTGTGTGTGTGTGTGTGTGTGTGTATAGGGAACGAAAGCTTGCCTGTCTGCAGGAATGCATCGATTGTCTGTCTTTCCTGTGGCAAATCGGCTGCATGCGTGGGCAGATCAGGAGTGCATCGCTGGCCATCACCATGGAGATCAACCTGGCCATCAGGAGCGCTGATCCGTTCAAGGTCAGGGTCAAAGATCAACAGGGTTAAGAAATGCCATGAGTCCGATTTTAAGTGTGATTCCACAGAGTAAATATTAGAGTGTGTACACTTAAATATAAGTGTGATTCCACAGAGAACGTGAATTAGAGTAGAGGAAGAGTCTAATTAAAAGTGTGACCAATCATTTTTAACTGAGGACATGTTTTTTTTTGTAATATTTGCTTTTAGTCAAACTGATTATACCTTTAATATCCGAGACAGCCGCGATCTTTTAGAGATTTGTGCGTTCCCTCTGGTGTGCTGAAGAAGGTCTTGTGGCCATTCATGACTGTTTCGTGACGTCCATGACACAGACAAGAATAAGAAGTTTGTGATCTGTGATTGTGTATCTGCAGATCCTCTACTCCGCCATCGACTATCTTCAGTACAGCCAGCTCATGGGCGAGGAGAGCGAGTACAGGCGTCTTGAAGCCTTCCTGTGCAGGACGTGTGCCAGCCTGTCAGACTACCCTGAGGGCCGGAGGCTGATCAGACACTTGACTCGAACCCTTGCGGTCGTTAAACTGTGCACGGGAGACCTGGAGCAGTCCATCCAGTGCAGTAAGTAGATACGTCCTTCTTAAAGGCTCGGTTTCCTAATGCGCCTATGAGAGAACACGGCTGAGTGTGTGGTGGGATGCGTTCGACAGCTACGCGAGCTCAGCAGCTGAGCGAAGTGCTGAACGGACCCGGTCTGGACGGGAGGGCCACAGCTGCATCACATCTGCCTCTGCTCCTCACAGACAGGTGAGTGTGGGTTGGTGTAGCTTCAGTTAATCCTTGAAAGAAATTATAGCTGATGATGCAGAACATGTGACTGTGTGTGTGTGTGTGTTAATGTGTACAGATACAGGGAGAGCGTGCAGCAGATCCTGACTTTGGAGAATCTGAGCAAAGAAATGTCGAGCAGCGTAGCTAAGGGCTGGTTTTATGCTGCCTGCATGAACTTCTTGCTCTACGCTGGTATGCGCTCTGTCAGTCGTACAGATCCATGATTATTACTTCTGTTACATGTGAACATACACTATTTTGTATTTTAAATAAACATTTTGGATCCATGTATCAGAAGTTCAGCCCATCCCTGTCCATGGTCAGACCTTTCTACTTTAACATTTAGTTTGTGGATAAACAGTAGACCTGAAAATAATAATCTGAAACAATTTGTATACACTTTTGTCCTTGTTTGGTTCAGGATTTTCATTCAGGCCATTTGAGGAGTGTTTGGCTTTTGTGGAAGAGTCTCGATCAGACGCGAACCTGGAAGCTGATAAGAGTCTGATGCTGCATCTGTACGCTGCAGTGGCTCTGTGGTGAGAAATTACTCTCAGTCACACATAAGATTCAGGATTGGCGTAAGACCAACATGCTGATTCTGTAAGTGTGTGTGTGTGTGTGTGTGTGTGTTTAGGTATGCACGGCTGGCGAATTGGGAGAGGTGTGCAGTCTTCTTTGATAAAGCGTATGAAGTGTACGCTCAGAGTCCCACCTCCATCGAGTCCATCAGTGGTGCCGTCATGCTCCTGGAGTGCAGCGTCCTCCTCTTCAGGAAAGATCTGACTGAAAGCAACCTTCAAAGAAGGATTAAAAGAACACGAAAGGTTTTTAATGCTTTAATCCTGGTTTTAAAAATAGTCTGGCAGCGGAGACTTTCTTTGGCATTTAATGTTAACTTGTAAAGAGAGTTTTTTGAACTCGGTCCATATGTGAAGATAATCTTTTACGTTATAGCTACTACACTACATGAACATACACAGCTACATACATGAAGTAACATGTTGTATTTTCTCATGCAGCTCTTTTCAGACTTCACACAACGATTTGGAAAAAATCACATCCTCGCCCCGCGTGTGCTGCACCTGAACGCTTACTTTCACCAGCTGACCGGAAGCACAACGCTGGTGCAGGACCTCCTCAAGGAAGCTCTGCTGCTGTGTGAGAAACAGGGGAACCTTCTAGACCAGAGGTGGATCAGGCAGAGCCAGGTACATCAGCGCAAACATGAATATCCTCATGCTCTCCTCCAACTTCCTTTTACCATCTCTAAGAAGAATGACACATTCCTCGGTGGATTTGGTTTCCTCTCTCGTAGGCTGACTGGTCTGGTGCGTGCAGCCACACTCCACCTGAGTGGTCTACAGCTGTTCTGAGCATGCCCAGTTGGGACGAGGCAGCAATACTCCAGCCTGAAGAGCTGCTTAAACGTTGCTTCTACTTGAAAAATG
Organism: Pangasius larnaudii; assembly: GCA_037576815.1. Taxonomy (NCBI): domain Eukaryota; kingdom Metazoa; phylum Chordata; class Actinopteri; order Siluriformes; family Pangasiidae; genus Pangasius; species Pangasius larnaudii. Next base: position 26,979,045 of record CM074919.1, on the reverse strand, counting down.
CGGAGGATACACGGCCTTCCCGTACATTAGGAAAAATGCGCAGGTTATTTATCAACACCTAGAATAGAGGGCGCATGCGGCCACATACCGAGACCTTTGACACAACGTTATGCGGTTAGCGTTCTATAAAATGCCATTAGTAATGGCTGACAATCCCTTTGGAACATGTTCACCACCAGGGGGTGCTGTTCCAACACCGGGATAATCTGTACTGCGTCACGAGCAACTGAATCGCCCTCAGACTGAATAGAAGGGTTCGGATATGCTCGCTGCGGATATGCTCGCTCCTTTAGAAGATCTGGAAAAGTACGTGGTGATGCTCAGGTAGCGAGTGATTCGAGTCACAGCAGGCAACTCCCAAGTTGAAGCTCAGTAAAGCTCCTCTGAGAGACGCCTCGCAGAGACCTTGCTCAGCATTGCTACGGGAACTTCAGGATACTTCGCTCCCTATTATCTCAAATACGGTTGCGACGTGACTTTCTGTCAAAGGTGTCGGGATGTGTGTGCGTGCACGGGTTGTGAAACACTCCCTCTGGTGGTCAGGATGAGTGAAATACAACTATAGATACCCTAAAAAAAAAAAAAAAAACAAGCAGAAAACTTTGCTGGAAATCATACCAGGCCCTAATGCTCAGGCTGAACATGCTTTAAACACTCAGCCCTGGAAGACGTGACAGCATACACACACTATCTGCTGTCACCCGGATGAGAATGGGTTCCCTTTTGAGTCTGGTTCCTCTCAAGGTTTCTTCCTGATGCCATGTCAGGGAGATTTTCCTTGCCATTGTCGCCTGCTCATTTGGGATCTAAATCTATATCTATATATTATTTCAGTAAAGCTGCTTTATGAAAATTGATAAAAGTGTTATATAAATAAAAAAAAAAGTGTTATACGTATAAACAGACCAATAAAGCAGGTTTCCAGTGAAATACATGGTCAGCCTTTTAATTTTCGCTTTCATGAGTCGCTTCTCTGTGGAGCATCAGTTGCTACCAAGCACAATATCAAATGTCACAGTGGAGGCATATTATGTGTGTGTGTGTGTGTGTGTGTGTGTGTGAATTATAGGGATGTCATAATGTCATAATCATAAGAACATGTGACTATTTTGACCTTGTGGAAAATTACTAAAGCAGTGAGAAGATTTCCTTTCGGTTAGGTGTTAAAGAGTTAGTCACATATTCTTATGATTAAATGTGTGTGTTTGTGTGTGTGTGAGAGAGAAAGAGAGACAGAAAGATTTTGAGAGAGTGAGAAAGAGAGAGAGAGACAGAGTGTGTAATAGGTGTCTGGGTGAGTAGGTGTGTTTCCTTCTCTTTGGTATGTAAACAGAAAGAGAAGGTTTGTTTCTGTCCGTTTTATCCGTATTGATTTTGCTTGGATTACTGCAGAGGGTTTTATTTTGTTGAGCCACAACGAATGTCTGATGGATATCTGAGGAGACCACTCATTTTTCAAGATGGAAGGAGAACTCCATTTTCTCTGCTGATACCATCCTGAGTACGTATTTAGGAACTAAAAGGAAACCAACATTTGAGAATAATGAAGGAATTCCTCTTCACTTTCACAACAAAACCTCCAACAGCAGACATTTTCTGTTCTCTCCAACCTTGGGGCGCATCTCAAATCTCGAATTGAAGCCTGGTTGATTCCTTGATTCTACATCCTTCAGCCCAATGGATATCGAGTCTGCCATTCTTAGAAGAATCGAGGAATGAGTAGAGAAGAGACTTTCGGATCAACGATACACAGGTGCTTCCTGCGTGGAAATCATTTTCATCGGTCCTGTCTTCATTTCCTTTTTTTTTACATCCTTCCTTCCCTTCTTCAGACAGAGGAGCTAAGAAGCAAGATAAGGAAATGAGGTGGCGTGAATTAAGAAGTGAGAAGCTTCCACCAAATATCCTGTCCTTCAAGCACACAGTACCACCACATTACAGTTTGTGTTCCACGGTGGTGGAATATCAGCAGCTGGCACTCGGACCTCGTTGGCCAAAGACTCTCGGTCGGCGGAAAGTCACTGATGTGTGTGTGTGTGTGTGGGACATGGATGGAGAGCATACGATGGCAAAGATGGAAGCCATGCAAAGCAATATGAAAAGGAAACACTGGATGTATTCAAGTACACCTGACCCTTTGCTATCAGGTGAATCAGGTTGTATCAAACCCACAACTCAAGCACTTAAGGCAGACACCTGACAACAAGCCAAGACACCAAGACAACGTCTCCAGGGAATCTAGCTGGATTCTATCACATCAAAACTCAAATCAAGAACATCTGTGGGTTTGAAAGCGTTACTAGCAGACAGTTTGACCCTGGGATGTACCACATGTGCAGTGATCATCTTGCTGTTGATTTCAGGAGTCTCTGCTCTGGATGATGGTGAAGGAAGAGAGCGGATGAAGCTCTAGCACTGGCCATGGAGGCAGTTTACAGAGACACTCACAGGGACAACGTAGACCTGTTCCTCTTTACTACCTCGGGATGGAGCTGCAGAAGTAGGAATAAAGTCGTGCACCTAAGAAAGAATAAAAAAATAAAAGAACGAGTGAGGGAATCAAGTCAAAGGAAAAATCGACCCTGAATGATTTGACACTACTGTGATCATCAGTGGCGTCCTGGATTTATTTTTATCACGAAATGATAAACTTTTTTTAGTTTAAACTTCTTTCATTGACACGTCGGTCTAGTTTCACTTCGGTTAACAGTTTTTCGTACATTACCCACAATGCTGTTCGACTACCCATTGATAGTGGTGCCAGTAGGAATAATGCTGTGTTCGACTAAAACTCGTAACTCTGGATTTTCGAACCAAAGATGAGTTATGTTGTGTATACTAGTATTTTCTTTAGATCAGTCAACATACAGCCCTCACTTCACCTCTACCTGGAGATCGATGCAGCAGCGCTTTAATTTTTTACCCTGTCCAGCTCTCTCACCACTTCATCTACATACATACAGATCAGATTCCAAAGTTCGCCCATCATCTCTTACATCGCTATCTAGCCGAACCAAGAACCACGTCTCATGCGAACTGCGTCGGACAGAGTGCCATCGTTTCCTTGAACGTTTAATCTGGCGTGTTGCTGCCTCCTCTACTCCTACACTGGATTTCTCTTTAATATGACCTTCACCGTCACTGGACAATGGTGAGTGAGAAAAGAAGCTCCTTTTTTAAATTCTATATATTTGAAATCATTGCTATTTTTCTCCCATTAAACGTCAAACTACGCTAGTTATTTCACATTACCGTGGCAGACATGCTAACTCGTCACAGAATCACTACAGACACCATGAATATAAACATGCTTCATGTGTTTCAGGGTGGAGATTTTGTTTAAATGTAAAGTTTTAAAGTTTTTTTGAAGAGAGAGTGAACTGCTAAACTGCTGTATTGGACATATTAATGGACTGTTTGCACTCAGGGCTATGACGTATTTCCGTTTTGAAATAGCATAATAGGATTTTTCCACTGGCTTTTGGATTATTGCAGAAAATAAGCTCTGTGACCAAAAAAAAGTTTATGATTCTCACATGTTTTGTTCATGAAGATAATCTTCACAAAAGAACACAACTTTTATGAATTCTGAAGCCTAAATACAATCACCACAAGTAAAAGCTAAACTGAGGCTACAAACGAACTACACCACGGTCGCATGACTTCAGCGTCACCACCACTTCCGACAGCTCTTTCAATCTTTATTTTAAAAACATGTTCCCTGATAAGGATCCACTACGCTCTTTTTGTGGACGAGTCTGTTGCCCACCTTATTTGGGACTGTGTCCATGTTACATTATTTTGGAGAAAATTCGGAGTAGTAGACTCCATATAGAGAGTAGTAGAGATTTCCTGTTTGGCATGATGACGTTTAATGTCCGCGACAACCTCTGTAGTCCCGTTTAGCCACTTGTTAGCAACCTCCTTTTTCAAAACACATAAAAGCTTAAATCAGAAGTGAGGTATTACTGATGTATTTTATGTCGTAGAATAAAACGTGAAAATATCTTGAGCTTGTGTTAACCACAGACCTTATTTACGGCATTTAACCAAAAAAAAACCCCATTGATTTCGGGGCGATGGAACCGGAACCGGAAGTACAAAAATGCTAACTCATTTCCGGGTTTTAAGACTGTGGTTAGACAAAATACCATAACATAGTGGTGATCTAAGTAAATATTTTAAACTAGGTGTTATACTTTTAAAATACAACTTTATTAAAGTCTATTGTGGAAACCTTTTTCACCCTTCAAGGTTATAAAAAATAAAATAAAAATCATCAGATAGCTTTAATATCCTGCTCCCTTAAAGTATAGGACAAAATTATTGAAAGTATTCCACTTCCACTGATGAAGTTAGTAAAAGAACAATTAAAACACTTAGTGGCAAGACATAAAATACATGAGCTCATGATAGAAAATATAAATTTTGTAGATAAAACTTTTTTTTGAGAAATTGTTTAATATAAAATGTTTCCCAGGACCTGTACGGAGAACTTCCAGGAGAGCGATGAGTGAAATTAGGAGTAAAGCCTTGTCATCTCCTGTTGTGTAAGTGTAAAGAGGTGCACTTTAAAATGATGAATCATATATACCCAGCACAATACCTTTTAAGAATTTGATTTAATATAGGGGATTCAAATCATAAATGCAAGATGGATGGAGAAACTGCTGAACACTTGTTTTTTTTTCAGTGCAGTTCTTTCTGGAATGATGCATTCACCTGGTTACAACAACAAAAAATACCTGTTAGGCTGATCATCTCATGGGAAATTGTTAAGTTTTGGTTTATTAATCAAGGATAAAAATCAACGTTCAGGGTTCTTCATGTGTCACATATATATTACATACATGTGATGTAATATAGTGAAATGTTTTCCCTTAATCCCACAGTGCAACAACGAACTAGATATACACGCATAATAAAAACAGAATATAATAAAATCTAGTAGATTATATGGTAATTTTTTAGCAGCCTATAGAGGAAGTAATGTATAGAATATAAATACACATAAACAGAATATGTTAAAAAAAAAAAAGCAAATATACAGAGCTACACAACATACACAAATGTAAAATTTTCAAAGCTCCTCCCTGATTACTTGTTTTTAAAGAGGAATTTTTCAATATATTTGTAGACATTGATAGAGATTTAAAAAAAAAAAAAAAAAAAAAAACTAAAAAAAAAGCAAAATATTTGTATTCCTTATAGGGGATTTTGGTTTTGTAATGTAAAATCTCCTATACCCCGTTTTATTTTTATAATTTTTATATTTATTTTTTATTTTATTGTATTTTAGTTACTTATGTTCTTAATTTTTATTATTATTTAAAAAAAAAAAAGGCGTTAATATCCTTGACTAACACAAGAAATGGTGTTTTATCATTCCTCCGTAACGCTAGATGGCGCCGTAAACACGACAGCGCTGTAAACAAGATGGCGCCTGTTTGCGAGTTCCGGCGGAAGTAGAAGAAGAAAGGGAGGAGAGCTGGTGATATTTGTAAAGATGGCGCTGGCTAATGTACTGAAGAGTGAGTGTGCGGATTTTGAACAGCCTTTTTCATTCGGCTGTGGCTTTAACGATGCAGCTCTCAGCGTCGGTGAAGCTTCAGGAGACCGTCTCAATTTCGCAATGAGCCCTTTTGAAGGAGAAGAAGATGGAATTGAGAGAAAAATCGAGTTTCTTCACGGAACAACCACTTTAGCGTTTAAAGTGAGTTTTAGTGTGGAGCTGGAGTTAGTTAGCTGTAACTGCTCGTCTGAGCCGCTTTCATCGCTACTAGCATTACATTTTATATCATTTGTGTTACTGTTCATACGCTTTGCTGCCATATTAGCCTTATCACTGTCGGGTTTAATCCTCAATGGCTTGGTCTTCCCTACATCAGTGCACTACCTAGTGCAGTATGAAGTCTTGCGTACTTGTGCACTACCTAGTGCACTACTTAGTGCACTTAGATTCAGCAGGGAGCCATTTTAGGATTCAAAACATCACCTTAACCCTGAATATAAGATTAAACCCTTAAATACTTTCACAGGAAAAAAAGGTATTAGAGGTTTTTTTTAGTAAATCTTTTTTTTTTTTTTGCCTTAAACATTTCAAAAGTTGTCACTTTTTTTTTCAACGCACTCAACCATAAACAACAACAATAATAATAATAATAATAATAATAATAATAATGTACTTTGTTGATGTAATTTTATCCACACCATTTAATTAAGTAATGCTGAGTTTTTTTAAGTGTTTGCTTCCTGATTTTATAGTTTGTAGTAAATTATTAAATGCGCCCAACAGAATACAGTTCAATATTCCTAATTACTGATTCCTGAATCATGAATGAATCGTTTTTGTGAGTCGATTCTTTTGAACGAATCAGTTCAAACCTGTTTTATTCTTCTACATGAAGTGTTGTGACACTCAGAGTTTATGGGTAGTTGGTGTGTGTGTGTGTGTGTGTGTGTGTGTGTGTACTGGCCCTTTGGTCAACACTGATTGGTTCCTTTGTCAGTTTCTTTTAGTGTTGGTGTTATAATTCTTTTATCAGACTCTAAACCTAACATCCATCCAAGGAACGTATTTACTTTTGTGCATTTTGACTCCATTTTCCTCTCCATCGTAGGCTGAAATCACCTGCTATCTGGTTCGTCCCTGTTGCACAGCAGCTACTAACTAAAGGCTGATTTCTACGTGCTGTTAAATATTTATATGCAAGATGGCCGCTCTCCTTGTTAAATAATGGATTTTCTAGATTAGTAAATATCTGTGGTGCGAGTTTTTGATTTGAGACGCAGATCATGACGACAGTCACGAAGACGGCAGAAAGTCAGGGAGGAAAATGATCCCTGACGCAAAGGATTTCTTTGAGCCTTGCAACAAACATAACTGTCCTCCTTACGTAAGCGTTTATACAAAGCATTTCACGATAGTTTCTGGCAAAGCACGGTATTGGAGAAGCGGTTGCTATAGTTACGAAATCTCACACAATAAACCAACCATAACGGACCACTGACTTCTAAAGGAGTTTCTAACTTTAAAGTTTGCTACAACTACACAGCTGTACTACAGTGTTTGAGTTATAGAGAATACTAACGGTACTGAGAACAAGGAACGTAAATCAAACTGGACCGAGGATGGAAGAAACAATCTTTTAGAAGTATACACAAAAAGAAAAGAAAAAAAAACCCTTCAAAAAAGCTGCTATAACACATCACTCACTCTCTCTCTGTCTCTCTCTCACACACACACACACACACAGGACGACAGCCTGGCGTCAGAAAAAATTATTACAAGGAATCTGGCTGTCAAGCGCACGGTAGAAGAAGTGATGAAAAAAATATGAAAGCATGGCTCAAGAAAAGAAATAAACCACCATAAAAAGGGAATCGGAGAAAAAAAAACGGAGAGTCACGTTCAAGCTGAATGGATTGATCATTAAAATGCGCCATCATTTTTATGGATTGATCATAAAAAACCCGACATCAGCAGATTTATTACCAACAGATTTTATTTGACCTGGTTTGGTTTTATTTGTGACAGATACATTACAGCACAGTGAAATCCTTTTCTTCACAGATCCCCGAATGTTAGGAAGCTGCGGTCAGAGCGCAGGTTCAGCTCTGATACAGCGCCCCCTGGAGTAGGGAGGGTTAAGGGCCGTGGCAGCTCTGTACTGCTGGGGCTTGAACCCACAACCTTCTGATCAGTAACCCAGAGCCTTTAACCTTATAACTTAGTCTTCTTAACGTAGGGGCTGAATTTCAGCATGGGATTTACGAACAAGTTTAATCTTTCAACCCAGTGTTCGTCATGCAGGAAATTCTCTCACAATTATAAATATGTTATATAAATGTGTGTCTCAGTAACATCTAGTGGTCAAAAGCATGAAGTGCAACTATTAATCCTGTGTAAAGTGTGTTGTTTTTTCTTTAAAGTCACCGTACCATTTTTTAAAATGGGGGATGATGTGCACGTTCCTGACTTGTTTAAAGTGTAAAAAAAATCACGTGTTGAGTTTTTTTGTTCTCTGTCAGTTTCAGCACGGCGTCATCGTGGCAGTGGACTCCCGCGCGACAGCCGGGTCGTACATCGCGTCTCAGACAGTGAAGAAGGTCATCGAGATCAACCCGTATCTGCTGGGCACCATGGCAGGCGGAGCTGCTGACTGCAGTTTCTGGGAGCGCCTGCTGGCAAGGCAGTGCCGCATCTACGAGCTGCGCAACAAGGAGCGCATCTCAGTCGCGGCCGCCTCCAAACTGCTGGCGAACATGGTGTACCAGTACAAAGGCATGGGCCTGAGCATGGGCACCATGGTCTGTGGCTGGGACAAGAGGGGGCCAGGTAACCACCGTGCCTTTCAGATACCTGACTCAAGACACGATGACGAAACATTACTGCCACACTGTAGTCCGTTCCTGGCTCTTTAGCTTTATCCTGAAACCTTTGTATTAGTTTCCATTCACACACAATACACGTAAAATCTCAGATAAAGCGGCTCAGGAGAGAATCCGTTCGTGGCCTCAGAATAGAAACAAAGCGTCCTTTCCAGCGTGATGGTGATTTATTTTGCTGTTTTGACCACCAGATGGCGATGCTCCTTCCTGTCCTCGTGTCTGAGGGATTCAGGGGCAGTGAGACAGTCGGTCCCTGAGAGCGAGCGAGCGATCACGCAGCCGGCGCGTTTAAAGAGGCCCCGCGCCGCGGCACTGTAACGGAAATCGATGCGGCTGTGACCGTCGTGCTGCATTATGATGGACGCCGGTTCTCTTAGAAGACAATCGGGTTGTGTGTGTAATCCGATTGGCTGGATCGATAGGGTTTATGCAGAGCTCTAGTGACTCTTAAAACACAGTCTGTTTTTTTTTTTTTTTTTTCCCTGACAGACACACAGTTAATCTGCCAGTCAATTGGGAAATAATGATTGTGTAAAATCTTCAATGGCGGAGGCTGCCTCTTAAACAAGACGCGATTGATTTTGGTTTTAACATCATCGCCGACGGCTACTTCACTTCCTCCTGTCGTTTAGTCTCGGTGCGGATTCAGAAACGAATGCAGATGTGACAGATTGTGTGCAGCGTTTAGGGATCGTTCACGTAAAAAAGTTTTATAGGAAGGCAGAAAGAACTCGACCCCCGAGTCCTCGTCACCTGGCTGATGAAAAAAAAAAAGGCTGAGGCCCGAGAAACGCTCCAGTCTTCTGTTTACTTTTACAGCTCCTCACAAATTCAGGTGCTTTTTGTCAGCCGTTCACGTCACCTTGCTTCCTCTCCATGCAGCGGCGGAGCGTATTGTTGGCTGGTTGCGTCACCTTGCCCCCCACCTCATTCCTCTCTCACACACACTCACACACACACACACACACACACACACACACACAGCCGATATGCAGAGACACTGACGACAGGCTGCCTTTGTTGTGAAATGACTTCAGGTGTGTGGGAAACGTAGAGATGTATGGTTTTATCTGTGGCTGTATGCTGAAGTGCTCTTACGCAGCTCTCCTGATGAGCCCTCATGCCTTTCTGCAGTGAAAAAGGCTGTCGTTTTCTTTTTTTTGCCAGTCTGGCAAATTACCCCAAGTAGTCAGGGGGCTGTAACGATTAGCGCTTTGAGCTAACGATGCGTACGGATGGCACAATTTGCCAGTTGAAAGCCTTCCTGAGCTCAAACATTCGAAGACCCGTACGATAATAGACAATCCTTAAATAGTCAGCGACTGTCTGACGTTTGCTAAAAGTTCTCCGAGCAGGAGGTCTGACTTCGGCCAGCGTGCATCTGCTGTCTGTGTGTTGACCGTGTGACGGACCCGTACTCATTAATGCTCCATCTGCAGCTTGGCTCCGGCCGCGCACAGATGGGTGCTAGTCACCATCACCGCTCTGCGCTCGCCGTACGTGTCTCGCGCTGGAGAACGTGCCGCGCCGTGCATCCTATCCCTCCGTCGATGTTCCGTAACCTCTACCGCTGACCTGTGAGTGGGGAATCGGGCCAGTTATGAAATCCCTACTAATGCTGTATCGGAATAATTCCTCTTCTGTCGTGTTAGGGAGTGAGATCCGATCCTCAGGTATGGATCAATAATTAATTTGAGTGTTTCAGAGAGATCAATATCTCAAGCCCGGGTACAGCCTCCTGTGCGTGTCAGCAGCTTGTCCAAGGCTTGTTCAATCTGAGGAGAAAGTAGATGTGCTCTAGGTCTTTTGTTGTTTTGTTTGTTTATTTCCTGTTTTTGTACTAGAAGACTGTGGTCTCAGCTGTCGGGATCGTAGCGTGATCCCTGGAGCTGTGAGGCAGCAACCTGACTGTGCCATTGACGTACCAGTCTCTCTCTCTCTCTCTCTCTCTCTCTCTCTCGCTGTTACAGGGCTCTACTACGTGGACTCGGAAGGGAACCGCGTGTGTGGCGATATGTTTGCTGTGGGTTCAGGTTCCATGTACGCCTACGGAGTCCTCGACAGCGGCCACCGCACCGACCTGACCATCGAGGAGGCCTGCGATCTCGGCCGCCGCGCCATCTACCAAGCCACCTTCCGTGACGCCTACAGCGGTGGCCAAGTCAACCTTTACCGTGTACACAGCGAGGGCTGGGAGAGGGTCTCTCATGATGACGTACTCGAGCTCCATCATCAGTACCAGAGTCAGAAGGCCTAGAGAGATGAACGGGGTGGGAATGACGGAAGGAAGTAAAACGTTCGGAGGGTTTCAGGGCGTAACAGAAGCGTACAGTTAAGAGAGCAATGGCATGACTAGGCCCCCAAAGCCTGATTTAGCACATTATGGTAATTTATTTCTTAACACAGCAATTAAACCTGGAAAAATTGTGCAGGTGAATCAGATAGGGAATGGGTTTGGATCCTGGGAATGGAGAAGTTATGCTACTTTTGGAACTTGTGCTCTCTGTGTCACTGCTCTGTAACCCAGTTACTACAGTCTCTTTTTTGTTTTGTTTTTGTTTTTTTGCAGTATATAGTTACATGTTATTTGTTTCGTCAATAGCTTATTCACTTGCATCGTACTGGCCACATTGAGCTTAATTACTTGTCACTACATACACAACTGTTAAGACACACAATAAACTGTGGGATTGTTTTTGCTACTCGTGTTGGTTACCTGTTTGATTTACTCCTAAATACTCTGACACCTGTATGTGAGTCTTTTGTATTTCTAGTGCGTCAGGACTGATATTGGTATTGGTCTTTTTCATAAAAAGTGCTCCGATACCAACATCCAATACCGCGTGATGCTACCTGATATAAGGCTAGTGTACACGCTAATGAACGGATGACACAAAATTGCAGCAATCTGGATGTATTTCCTGAATAATGATCCAAGCAAAGCAGACTGCTGTGTGAAAATATCAAGGTACAAGTTACCTGATAAAACACTTATAGTGTCTTTAATCCTGAGCACTCGGAGCAGAGAGTACGGTCATTAAAAACGCATGCGCGAGTGTGCAGAGAAACTAACGCGGGAGAGCAGTTCCCTTAGGCGAGCACTGAGACATCTTTCCCCTTATCCAAGCTGCGACTCACGGCACCTTGTAGTCGCTTGTAGTCAAGGGAGCATTTACACAAAATTTGATATTCATGAAAATGCTGTATATTCAGAAAAACACTTAAATCCTAGTCGTGCTCTTGAGTGTTTGTAAAATTAGGTGTTTGAAAACGAACTAATGTAAACCTTGTCTGATCGGCTTCACATCATATAATTTAAATGGATTACAGGGGTTTATATATATATATATATATATACACACACACACACAAAGATTACACTGTGAAGATGAAATAGCGTAAGTATTTCATTTGCACGCACAAATCTAATGAATATTTTGTAAAACAGTCGTTTTATATAAATCACATTATTTAAAGAATTATTAAATGTAAAAAAAAATAAAGCAAGGTGAGATAAATAAGGAAAATAAGACGAGTTATTCAGTTAAGACGAGATGCTGCCATATAAAAGGAAGACAGGCTGTAATGGCTCACACTGAATTCATCTTTTCTGTCATTCAGCTCCAGATTGTGGCCTTTCAGGAGCTGTAACGCTGTTAAAGAATAATAATATATGGTTTTATTGGCATAGACGTGACTCAGTAACTTGCACTACTACTGCTGAAAGGGTTTCCTTCTTGTTTTCTCATCACATCGCCTCTTTTTATTGAGCGTGTACACGAGTATGAAGAAAATCAGTGTTTTCTGAAACTTTGGTAAATCCAGCGATAACGTTTGGCTCAGTTTGGATTATGCAAACATTTACACATGACTTCACTGAAAGCTCGATAGCAATGAAAAAACACATTAATTTGATTAAAATCTATAAAAGACAATGTGTCCTGAGAGCAATGAGTTACTTTTCTCAAGTGTTTTAAGGGTTTCTGCCCTTTAAAGGGTTAAACATAAAACTCAGCATGAGGAGTTCAGGGCTAGCAGCTGAAAAAACTGGTACTTTGTCTGAAAAGGATGGTTTCAATGCATCTTTAGTTTTGTCCTTTTGTTTTTTACAGTAATCTTTACAGTATTCATGACTTGATTAGATTAAAATAAACACTTCAAGTAGGATGCACTTTTTTCATGCTCCATGAAGCTCACTTCTGTGTATTTGTTTAATTGGTCCAAATCATGCCATCTTTAAAATAATAAAAATAAAAAAAAAACAATAACCTTACACCTTGTTTTGTAACCCGTTATTTATTGCCGTCTATTAACTAGCTGGACCGGAATGGACTCAGTACTCAAAAGGCTCGGTGTTAAACGTGTGTCTCCTAAACCAGTGACGACTTCAGCCTTGTTGTAACTTGTCTTCTCTTTAATTGTAAATCGATTAATTTTTTAAAATCCCCATTGTGTTCCTCCATACTGATGCCCCATGGCAGCCCCTTAACCTTCCCAGCTGCCCCCGTCAGCAGAGCAGAGGACACACACGGAGGTGACATGGGCAGTTAGTGACGAGCTGCGAGAGCAAATTGGATTTCGATGGATGTAAATGAGCGGCCTCTTTTCCACTGCGCTGCTTGGGTGAAATGAAGAGGCGAGAACTGCTCACTCATAACAAGGCTGCAAATCGAATATGGTAACGAGTTTCTCTAGGATTAATGTGTAAGTGAAACACACGCAATGGCAAACTATGAGCAAGTGGTTTTGTGTAAATTTTGGTTTGTGTGCACAGCACTCAGGCGTGTTTAATACAACTAACACGAGCCACGTCTAATGGCTCGCTTATTTCCCCCTTCTGTTAACATTTCATGAAGCAGTGGTGGGTGACCAGGTAGTTTTGTATAGATACGAAAATAATTGTATATAGAACAATATACAGAACCATTAGAGAACAGCTAGAACCATGTTTTGTTTGTTTTAATTTAGCTTGGAATAGACTTTTTTCTTTTCTTCCTTTGAGATCCAGTTCATACCACAGATGCAGGAAGATGATTCCCCACAATGCATCTTTCACATATACATTCACCAGCCACTTTAATAGGAACACCTGCTCATGTATGCACTTAGGGTTTGATTTTCTTGCGAATTCATGCGAGCCATCCATCCATGAGTTGTGCTGTTTGAGTAAGTTAGGCTCCGTCTCGCTAAAATGGATTGGCATGTGGTGGCGAGATCACTTTTTTTTTTTTTTTAATAATTATTGAGATTCAGTCTGCTCGATTACTTCTTGCGCATGTGTGCACTCATGCTGAGACCTTTTAACAAAGGGGGATGTTTGTCAATTTGGAGTAAATATAGCTGAACCATTTTCTTGTTTATCTCTCACAGATGCTCTCTTTTGGGCAGCTTGCCATCTTCACACCATGGTTCTCATTTATTTATTTATTTTCAGTGGCTATTTCAAAGATTTAGAGTTGGACTAGAGTGAGAGTCAGGCAAATTTTAGGATTTGTCTAGGGGATCTAGGATTATGGATGGACCAATGGTTAGGTTTTCCAAGGTGTAGCTCTGGTTTCTTTTCACATTTCCTAATTGCATGGATTAACTTTTTTTTTAAATAAGAAATCTAAATTTTTATCTCTTCTCTCTGCTTAGGGACAGACTGCCTGCTTGACAGATCTATCAGGGTGGAGTCTGGCCACTCACCCCTCCCTAACCAACACCTTCACCTCCATCCACCAGAAATCATACATCATCTCCAAACACTGAAGAAATTGTATTATTTTCTTCTTTACCACTCTCAAAATAAAACTCCCTTTGGTTTTCCCACTATGGTTTCATTCATTTATTTAGTTATGCAAATCTCTAGGTGAGAGAGGGCCAGGGTTAAGGTTTGTCTAGGGTTGATGTAGGATTATGGTTCTTGATCAGGGTTAGGACTTGCCTAAGGTTAGAGTTCTAATGAGGTTAAAGTTTGTTTTAGGGTCAAGGTAGGGTTAATGTTGACCTAGGGTTGGCTCTGGACTGTGGTTAAGTTTGTCCTAGGGTTAGATACTGTGATCGGCTGTGAATCATACCCGTGTTCAGTGATGGTGTGAGGGGGCAGGTGGGCAGGCAGCAGGTGAGCAGGTAGGCAGGGAGGTAGCAGGTGAGCAGGCAGGCAGGCAGGTAGCAGGTGAGCAGGCAG
>CM074919.1:26942406-26959475 GCA_037576815.1 Pangasius larnaudii | reverse complement strand
CAATTCAAGCCAAATAAGCTAATGATTACAAAAAGTCAATAATGAATATAATAATTGTAATAATGGTTGGTTGTGAGAATTGATTGTCATACATCTTCAAGTCCTGATCATGCTGCCTTGTAGCTATGTTGGCTAGCTAGCTATATTATGGGACAACTGGGAGGTTTATCTCAGCAGAAAGTATCGTTAACGTTAGCAAAAGTTAGTTAGTTTAAATTCTTTTTCCATTCCTTCTTCCTTTCCTCCAGCTTGGGTTTTTTTTTTATTACTCACCTGGATGCGAAGAACCGCTCGGCTTCCGTGCTCTTAAATACGTCGAGTCACTCTAGAATTGTGAATTTTGACATGCTTTTCTGCTCAGCACGTTTGTAAAGAGGGGTTGTTTGAGTTACCTTTGATTTAGCCTTCCTGTGAGCTCGACCCCGCCTTTCCCTGAAAGAAAGAAAAGACAGTAACTTCAAACGAGGAGGAGAGAAAGAACATGAGAGATAAATGTATGCTGTGACTATTAATAATTAAGGATGGAGATAGTTAACAAGTTATATGGATAAATATTTTACCAAGAGAAGGTGTGGAAAGAGAGATCAGTTCTCAGTGTAATGTAAGATGTATGATCAAGTGTCCTGAAATGATTTGCCGATATTTATTTATTTATTTATTTATTTTTTTTAGATTTACTGTTATTCGTTCCAGGGAAGAGTGATCTACCAGTTGAATAGTATAATCTGTTTAGCAGTGGTGAGTGATGTTGGTTCTCTAAAGTCCTCATTCCGTATCCACACATTTTAACTTAGCAACAGCCATAGCAAACGAAGGTGCAGGTAAAACACACTGTGTGTGTGTGTGTGTGTGTGTGTGTGTGTGTGTGTGTGTGTGGACCATGCTGAGCTACTGATTCAACATGTCTGGCAGGCTGTGTGTGTGCAATGGGGGTAGAGGTGCCAAGCTTCAACTCTACTGAATGCCAAACATGGAGGGAATGAGTGACAGTGATTGGAGCGGGTCGGGCTGATTGGCAGGTCTGGTGCTGGCTGATGATAGGTATTGTGATTATATGATGGATGCAGAATTTGGGAAAAGCGACAAGGTCAGCAGACCATGTACAAGACAGTTGTAGAAGGTTTTTTCTGTCGCCAGGACAGCATAGTAATGACTGCTGTCCATAACGCTGTCGTGACCTGTTATGGAAGGAAATGGGCCGTGGTATAGATGTCGAAGGTCTCATCTCTAAACTTTAGGACATTCCTTTCTGTCTGGCCTCAAACTGACTGACTGTTTTGTTAGGAGTGTAACACAATACCTCTGTCTGTGAGTTACATTTTTTACATTTATTGCATTTGGCATACACACTTATCCAGATCGACTTACATTTATCTCAACTGAGCGGTTGAGGGTTAAGGGCCTTGCTGATGCTCGGATTTAAACTCAAGACCTTCCAATCAGAAGTCCATCATCTTAACCACTGAGCTACCACCACCATCAGTATCTGCATCAGTATTCAGATTTAAATCTGAAGTGGGAGTGGCCTAAATTGGATGGCTGTTATTGTTTACATAAAAAAAAAAAAAGTTTAAATATGAACCCTACCACTAACACTGGAAATGAAAAACCCTCAGAGGTAGAAATGCCAGCGCTGTCAGCATGGTGTGTGAATTCCGGCTCTGATAGTTCCTCAGCCTCCGCTACATCACTCGAGTTAACTTGAACTGGCCTCAAGTAGAGATGTGTGCTGATTGCAGTTATTTTATTTATTTGTACACATTTGCTATATTTAGTTAGTTCTGTATTCCAGTATAAATAAATTAGTAACCCTGACCAGGCAGTTACTAAGGATGCTCGGTGCAGGTCTTTCATTGTCCCATGAGCTTCATATCTGCTCTTGCTCATGTAAAAACCTTTTATTTTGTTGTGTCTCTGGCGTCCCAGTTGTGACGCACAACTTAACCGTCTGTAAATGTCTGTTTAGAACACGCTATCTGTAAAATGCCCTATAATGTATTCGGTTACATTACATCTCTTCTTTAGACGTACAACGGACTGAACCACGTTTAGCATTCATCCTTGATTTTGGCCTTGCAATTTTGTTTAATAAAGGTATTTGTGTGTGTGTGTGTGTGTGTGTGTGTGTGTGTGTGTGTGTGTGTGTAGTGTGTCTCTCACGGAACGGAGCTTTTAATAGATACAGAGATTGAGTCCTAATCTTCTGTTTACTACTCCTCCTTACCCTCATTAACTGCTGCTGTCACTGTTTCCACTAGCAGATTTAATTAGTGTGTGCTTGTAGAAATTGACAATATCTGTCTTTACACACTCGCACACTGCTTCATATTATCCCCAACTCCCTTTTTTTTCATCCACCCCGATTCTTTCACTCAGATACTCATGTTCATTTTACAAATAATTAATGTGTTTGTTTATTTCACAGAAGTTGGGACATTTCTTACTGTGATCATGCACATGTAGCATCTTTTATCCGGCAGATGGGACCCGCTGGTACTTCACCGAAGCGCCATACAGGCTGAGCAGGCTAATGTAGCACAAGTAGACCAGGTGCTCTGCAAGTGATGGTTTAGCCTGATGTGCTGATGCATGTCAATGAAGAAGAAGGTGCAAGACCAGCTTCCAAGTTTTCCCTTTTCTACCTCCACCAATATGCTCCTCCCAGCTGGAGCAGTTTTATTTTAAAATCTTTTAAGAATAGGCAGGTATGAGGATAGATGGAGTGTATCTATGCTCCTCTCTCTCTCTCTCTCTCTCTCTCTCTCTCTCTTTTCAGAATTTTATGCTGTTTATTTTCTGATGAATACACATTTTAGGACTCATTTCTCAGGCAGAAGGACGCCAGTTCAAAGGGCAACATTATCAGCGGAAATGCAGTAGCATGAAAACTTTCAAATTACTTGTTTGAAATCCTACATGGTAATTTTTTTTTTTTTTTTTTTGACTAATCCTAATCCATTTATTGTCAGCACACACATTTGTCTTACTATCCTTGTCAGGACAAATAACGCAGCTAATTAATGCTATGCTACACCTAAATCTAACCCTAACCTTGAAATCAGTAAACGAAAGGCTCTTTTAGTTTTGTTTATCTGAAGTTTTTTTGTGTGTGGAAAAAAAAAGCAGTTTTCCACACAGCGCACCACTCGAATGTCACCACAAGGTGAAAGCTGTCAGATATTCCCATCCTTGAGGGGACATTTGTTCCCTACCAAGATATAAAAACAGGCTCACAGACAGCGCTTTGATTAATATCGCTTATAACTGTAGGGTAATGTTTCAGTTTTTTGCTTGAGGATAGGATAAAGAATTCCTGCCGTGAATGTTCCAGTAATGAGATTGCTAAGACCAGGGTATTCTGGCAATATTGTGGTGACAGTGTATTGTGATTGGGCTGTTTATACAGTCCTGTATTGTGAACAGAAAAAGAATACACACCCTTTAACTATTTTCATACTTAGATGGCCTATAGGCTGGAATTAAACTTGCTAATCCATGCAAAGACGTAACAATGCCAAGTGAAAAGCTAACAATAAAACATTTTTAACATTATTTATTAATGAGCAACTACAATATCTTGGTTTGACAAGTATACACCCCTTTCTGTCTAACATCCCTTAAATGATCTCAGGAATAACCAGTTGCTTTCAAGCTCACATCTTCAGTTGATTTTCTCAACACCTGTGCAGAGTCACAGCAATCGACTTGATAGCTTGAATAAAAAAAGCTGTTTATTTTGGCCCTTCAGTTTTCAAAGGCAGCAGCGTGGGCTCTAAAGACAGACAACTCTGCGACAAAGCTATGGAAAGTTACACATTAGGCGAGGGATATAAAAGATTTTCAAGACTTTGAAGATACCCCAAAGCACTGTTATGTCCGTCATTAAGAAGTGGAAAGTCTCAGCATCCATCAAAACTAGATGACCAGGACAGAAGACACTTTGTCTGAGAGGCCACCAGGAACCAAATGGCAACTCTGAAAGACCTACAGGAGAAAACATGTGCATTACACAACAATATCAAAGATATTGCACGCGTCTGGAGTGCCGTGTGAAGTTTGCACAAAGACACCTGAAGGATCCTGCAACAAACTGCCAGAAGGTCTTGTGTTCAGACTAAACCAAAGTAGCATGAATGCCAACACCAAAACAATACAATCCTGACTGTGAGCTCAACTGCAGGCACTGGGGAATTTGTCAAGATTGAGGGGAAGATGGATGGAGCCAAATACAGGGAGATTCTGGGGAAGAACCTAATGAAATCTACAAAACATCTGAAAATGGTTTGGAAATTCATACTCCAGCAGGACAGTTACCACAAGCATAAGACAAAAGATTCCATGCAGTGGCTTGCTACGAACAAGGTGGATGTTCTAGAGTGGCCTAGTCGGAGCCCTGATCTAAATCCTATTGAAAATCTACGGAATGACTTGAAGGTTGCCGTCTGTCAGCGAAAACAAACTAACCTCTCCCAGCTCGAACAGTTCTGCAAAAAAGAAGTGGGGGAAGATGTCCAATCTACCCACTGTATTATTGTAGCTTTGTGTAGACTAATAAAACTGTCTCTCAAATGGATTACACAGTACAGCAATGCTGTGTAGAGCGTTTCTGTATTTGTACGGTTAGACTATCAGACACAAACACATTTATTGTTAAGAGGTCCGGTACTATTTGTTTAAGAGAAGGTGTAGGTATTGGATGAGGTACCTGAGCTAATGAAGATCAGTGAAATTAATTCAGTCTACGGGATTGGGGTTAAAGATTCTCATCACTCCAATGATGTGGGAATATTCGCCTCTAATTAGTTTATAATCAGTATCACATTATAAGCTATGTTCTTCTGGTGTTTGTGCCTCAGTGGTTTTATTCCTAGTTAATGGTTCTAAATAAAATGATTTTTGAGATGAAAGTACCTCTTCTATGATGTTATTTACTTTCTAACTTTCAAGTGGTCTGTTTTAAAGTAATGACTTTTGACTGGGAAAATCTCTAAATAATGAGCCAAAGGTGAATGTAATTTTATGTAATCACTTTATTAATATTGAAAAGAGTAAGCGTATATAAGTTAAGTCAGCCTCAAAGATTCCTGAATAAAGTGCCATGTGGCGTGTCAGTGATGTGTAAAGTCTGGTATGAGTTCTAAGCGAGAAATGAACTTCCTGTTCTGGTATCTGAGAAGGGATCAACGTTGTCTTTTTCTGAGCTCTTATATCAGACTCGACAGGATTTGCAGGATGTTTGTTTCATCAGTTAATTGCATCATTCCCATTTTTTCTCTCTCAGGGCCAGACGCACATACATGAGAAGGCAGTGCAAAAAACCCACAACAAAACATGGTATTAAGTGGCTGTAATAACATTCAGCTTACTATAACTAAAGCTAATCACATAATCAGTTCCTCCTATTGAAGCCATTGCCACTTAGTAACTGCTAGTAATGTGGAGAAGAAAATTCAAAGCGTGTTGAAGCTTTACAGGGAACTATGTTGAAAAAAATGTTGGTTCCTTGAGGATTCAAGTGCCTACTGGAGGCCTCTAGTGGTCCAAAAAATAAAAGCCTGTGTTCCATGTGAAACTGATGACAGCAACACTGAGGCCACGATAAAATACAGCTGATGCGAGCCATGTCATAAAGGAATAAAGGAAGTGTATTATGTTTGAACAGTTTATCATTTAATACCTAAATGCTTCCTCTTTTCAACACCTGAGCTGTTCGTTTGCATGAATGGCGAGACGCGTGTCTGTCTCTCAGCTGTGCGTATGAGCCTAAGTGCATTCGGTGATCAGTTATCATGACAAATGCAAATGAGGTTTCTTAATGAAGCACAGACACAGCAGACACAATAACATTATACAAGGATGCCTGATGTATTAGTCAATTCACATCTGACATTTGTAGCACCTTGCTGATTAATTATTTACATACGTTTTATAAAATGCAAATGTGATAACCAGAATGTAGAATAAGATGTTAACAGTTTCGGCCATAGCTTCGCAAAAAGAAGAACAATAACTGGTCAAAATATCGCGACATTTTGTCTGGTTTAGAAAAAAAAAACCAGCAACAAGCCATTTGGGAGTCGAAAGAGTCGACTTTTGTTTGTGAGCCGAGCCGAATAATATGACTTGCTGAAAAGAGTCGGAATTCCCATCGCTGCTAATAGTTTGGTTTTAGGTCACTGTTACAGGTCGTGTCTTTAAGATCTGTGAAGGAGTAGTGAGCGTCAACGGGACAGTGACAGGACCCATTCTGGAGGCAATCCCTAAATGAGGCTCGATGAAGTCAACTTCATGTCAGATGTCGTAACGGGAAAACAAAACAAGCATCGATACGGAGCACACTTCAAAACTCCAGTACTCTTACTCAACTAGTACTACTACTTCTTCTATAATTATTACTAGTACTATTATGCCTTTTGTCAGAATGTAATTCACAAGAGTCTGAAAAAAAAAACAGAATTTGGGAAGTAACACAAAGTTCGTTCCACAGACCACATCAGCGAACCTGCGAGAAAGTAAACAAGAAAGTGTCATGTGAGCTTCACAATGTGGTCTTCTGCTGTTAGACCACATCTTCATCAAGGTTCAGCATGTCTGAGATGCTTTTCTGCTCACCGTGGTTGTAAAGAGTGGTTATTTGTGTTACTGTAGCTTTCCCGCCAGCCCAAACCCGGCATTTCTCCCTGCAGAACTCACTGGATGGTTTTATTTTTGTTGTTTTTTTTTTTTGTTTTTTTTTGCACCATTCTGTGTTAAGATCCCAGAAATTCAGCAGTTCCTTAAAACTCAAAGCAGCCTATCTGGCACCAACAACCAAGCCACGGTCAAAGGCACTGAGATTTTTCCCCCTTCCTGATGTTTGATCTGAACCTTAACTGTGGCTGTGAATGTACCTAATAAACTGGACAGTGAGTGTACATACTGTATTCTTCTAAATAAAACTGTACCAGCATTTAAATTGATTTGTTGTGCAAAATCGATCTATTTGTCAATATTTTCCGTATTATATATCCTTATTATAATCCTACATTGGCATTCATTTAGCAGACGATATTACATTTATTATTCATAATGGAACAACCGTCCAAAGTACCATCTATAAATCTTTTTCATGCCAACAGAAGTTCAATACAAATGAGCATTGCAGTATTACAAATCATAGAGAGAAACTGATCTTATTAAACCAAAAAGGTCCTGACAGAATTGTGCTTTGAAGCATTGGAATGTGCCGATTATACGAGTTAAACCTTGAGTACTGAGCTGTAATTTACAGACGTGGCGTAAATCCAGCGTAGGCCGTGCAGTCCATACTGACTGTTGGATTATTATGAACACGTGCCACTGTATGTAAGCAAATAAAGTTGATTAAATCAGTGAGACATTCACTTCTACGCTCAGTAGCACCTTCGTACAGTTTGTTGATTTTAATCGAGGTGAGGTGAGAATGCATGCTGCTGCCATATGACTAACGCCTGAAGTTAGAGCTTGTTTAGATTGTTTAGACAATACATTATATTGTATTTTGTAGTGTTCTGGTTTAGAAATCTTGTGCGTGATGACAAAATCTTCTTTGCGTGCTCGTCAGCTGGGCACTGTGACTCGTCTGGTGTAAAAGGAGCCTTAATACTCATCATTTCACTACCATTACTATAGTTTCAGCATCCAATAAATTACCGCCCATATGCGAATACTGCTCAGCCCCGTTTCCACTTTTAGCACAGAATTTTAAAATAATTTCTCAGTACTGTAGTGAAAATGTGAGTTTTATTTGTATGCCATTTAACTGGAGACGTTGGTGACCGAGACCGTGGCAATGAAAAACTCTCTGAGATGAAACGATGGAAAAAAGAACCCAAAAGGAACCTGACTCAAAAGACTCAGAAGGTTGCAAGATTTTAGAGGAGGAAGGAATTGCTCACAGTAAAACGCAAGCTGCTGCAGGACGGTTATAGAGAAACTCATAAGCTGACCCTGGTGTAAGAAAAAGTCAGTGGTGCGGAGAGTGTTGATGGGGCTGATAGGAAATTCGATTTCTCAAGGTGATTGGTTTTACTCTGGTAAAAAAAAAGACTGCTGTGTAAAGAATAAGAAATAGAAAAATTTGCTCGTAATTTAAATGCAGTGGTCGACTTTGGCTCGTCTAACATTCTGGAACATTTGGAAGTTTGGCTACGCAAACTTTTTAGTGCTTCACATTTCTTCATTCGATGTACAGATTGGCGACAAATCAAATAAAAAAATATCGACAAGTGTCTTAAGGTGTTGTTTTACGATTGCAGGTGTGGAATGGGATTTGCAATATTGTGTGGCAGGTGAAAAGCAGTGATATTCATTCATTCATTCATTCATTCATTCGTAACTGTCAGTTTCATGGTACATCCAGAGCCTGGATGGAGGGAACACAGACGGGGTGGGAAGCCGATTTACATTAACATGCACTATTTCCCAAGAGTGAGACAATAGACAGTAGAGCTATCTATAGACAGCGAGGAATAACATCCATGCTGGGCCTCTGATATGTCCTTCTATTTCATGTTGTGAAGATAATATGAACACAGAGAAAATGTTCCCATGACGGGATCAGATATAAAGGGAAATCACGACGAAACGGTTTTACGACTAAAGGTAGAGATCACCTTCCATGTTAGTTGGAGTGGCTGTACAGCTGTGAGGTTTAAATGCACAAAGCATGGTGCAGTAGTGGAGATAGTAGGCAGAGAGAAAACAGATGGGTCAGCCATCTGCTGGAAAGAGAAAAGTGGAAGAAATGAAAAGAAAAACACTGGAGATGAGGAAATGGGGAAAGATGAACGGCTGAGGTGAAAGTGCACAATCCATGATTGATGCCAGATGCTGACTCAAGCATTTCTCTCCGTTTCTCCATCTATCCATAAGCTGTTGTATACGTAACTGTAGACTATTTAAGTCTTACTATGTGTGACTTAAATCCAAATGAGAAATAAAGTAGAGTCAGTTTTCCTGCACCATATTGCTATGTTGGAGATGATTCGGTTTGGTATGATGATGCTTAATAACAGCTAGGCAGT
The DNA here is from genome assembly GCA_037576815.1 of Pangasius larnaudii. Classification (NCBI taxonomy): domain Eukaryota; kingdom Metazoa; phylum Chordata; class Actinopteri; order Siluriformes; family Pangasiidae; genus Pangasius; species Pangasius larnaudii. The sequence continues at coordinate 26,950,431 of CM074919.1, read as the reverse complement.
CCTAAGCGGAGAATATGTTAAGCAAGAGCTCATAAATCACGCCTAATCATTTCAGAAGTGACGTATATGTGACTGAGTTGTTATTGCGTGGAGTACATATAGTCAAGAGAACATCAAGGTATAGAGCTCATTATACCTAATGGGACAAACTCATCAAAATGTTTGTGGATTATGATGCCTGTGTCTCATTAGACAGTGTAATATCAGAATGCTGGCAATGAATGTCTGTCAGACAGCTGGTAAATCTGAACACTAATGATCTCTAATTTCTTAGAAACGTCGGAGATATAATTGCTAGTAAGGGCTGCAGGAATTCGAGAACGCAGATCGTTTGGTAATTTAGCTACTGCGTTAAATCAGTACCAAGTATTGCTTTCTGTCAAGTATGAAAAATCTGCTGCTTTGCCTGAAAAAGGAACAAATTCCAGAGATGACTCCTTTACCTCTGTGTCAAGTCAAAGTATGCATGTGTCATTTGTAGACTAAATGGAATGGCTCCCGTGGCTATCAGAAGTAAGCAAGTTTCACATAAGATCACAATAAATGAAGAGCAGTGCAGTCTAGAATTAGGTCAGCGCTCTAAAAATATGAACATATCAGAGGGCAGACCAGAAAATGAAAATTGAAGCATAGGATGCAAGTTCTAACTTTAACTCTAATCATTTGATGACGTAAACAAAATGGTTCACAAATCAGGCTACGCTCAGAGATGTGCCGAGAAAAGAAAATAGACTTCTTACATGATGCCTGGCCACTGCATTCAAACACATGCCTAGAAATACTTATACCTGTTGCTATAATACAAAATCATGACTTGAGTCCTGACGTAGACTTCTGGATCTGGAGTTCTGGATTTGCCCAAATAAAGCCCACACTAAGTTTACGCCCATGTGTCCTGCTTCATCTCACCAACTGTAATTTGCATATGTTTGAATAATTTAAAATTGAATAAATGACACTGTTTTTCTCTCCTTACTAATAAAAAAACAATCCATAAACTTTGCTTGCTATGAAGGGGCTAACATGCTGACTCATTAGTGATTCACTTAAGTAATTTACATATGGATGAATCATAAATGATGCACGCAACCTAACCTTTGTCGGATCTGGGCTACCACGTACAGATAGCACTCCCCAGGGAGCATGCAGCATCTCAGCAGAGCATCAGCTGCACCGTGGCCCAATAGATGAGTTGCCCTCAGTGAGGCTGAAGGTGAATGGGCCCATCTGAAGAGGTTCTCTGAGCAAATCAACATGCGGCAACATCTCAGAACTGGTAAGGAGAACTTGAGGGTCAGGTGGATTACCCTCAATTCCAGCAGGATGATGTGTTCTGGTCTTACACCAGGTGGCCCCACACACACACACACACACACACACACACACACACACACACTGTGCCTGTAAGGGAAGCATCCATGATGACTAACTCCTGCCGGTGGGTCAGCGCTCCCATGAGAGGCAACAAGGCAACAAGGCCACTTGCACACATCTCAATAACATCTCAATTGTGGTGCTAGAGAGAGTCTGATGGATAGAACTTTGACTAGGAATATCTGCCCATGTTTGGGACACAGATGTTGACATAATGCTGATCAAGCACAAGGTCAAGGCTAAAGACATCCAAGCTTCCTGTCTCGATTTCTATCTCCAAGAGAAAAGAATCACTCAGCTCAGGTCTGAGGTTGCGATCGACTCTTATATGCTACAAAACAGCGCAGTGAAGTTACGCAGATAAACGCACATCTACAGAGGAAAGAGGAAGATCTGATACAAGAATAAGTAGCACTGGAAGGAGCATAGTAAAAGGAGAAATGAGAAGAAAAAATGGTAAAAGTAGAGGACTGAGCATGTTTAATGCTGGAGGGAAGAGAGAAGGAGAGAAATGGTGAGCAGAAATAAATAAGAAGTCACAGAACCCACTCTTGTGGCAAACCTTAAAAAGATCAAAGTAATGATCTGTCTAAGACCACATGCCAGAAAAATAGATTCCAATTTATACCAGGCAACAGAAGCCTTGAATACACCTTCAATTACACAGCTCCCCATCTGCCTTTGAGATAACATACTTCAGCAAGACCTCACATGTACCCAAAGGAACCAAGTATTCCCAGATGAGCTCTATACACAGTGTGTTTCAGTGGTAATTTGTCTAAAATCATACACACACACATATGGCACAGAGGAAACATTTTGCTGTCTCATTACACAGCAGTGACATCTATCACCAGTTTCAAATCTCACTTTCTCACCTTCATGAAGAACTCCCGATTGCATCTTTACACTTCAAACATGTATGTACCAGGTAGAAAATGCTTAGTCATCCTCATTTCATGCTGTTGAGCTAATGATAATTATTGCGAATGTTTTCATCAGACAGCTCGGATTGAACCAGGGACCTGTGCTGGAGATGTGAGGTGGCAATGCTACCTGCCCTGCTGCGCCACCCTGCCACCCTGCCACCCCATATATTATCATATTATACTGTGTAATGATATATATTATAATAATATATAAAATCAAGATAATATTTTTTACAGTACATACTGGTGCACTTGCATTGGCTGCTCCAATTAGTAGAAGCCACTTCCTCCGCTATGAAGTTGATTGAAGCTTCGCATCTGACAGCACAGCACACTGCCTGGGAGATTGGAAAGCTTTCCACAAATCTGGTTTATGTCCACCGTCAAGGGTTGCTGGCATAATCCACACTGCCAGAAGCATGCAAAGCAGCCTTGAAAATAAAGTGCCCTGTGTACCTGAGCTGCTTTTTTGGCTCTGTGGCCAAAGAAGCCCTAGAGAGGTGAGTTTAGGGTTTGGAATCAAGCCAACAGAACAAAGCAGACCGGCCACATGGCACCAATAGGTTACCAAACCCGAACCAACACTTTATTGTCCTCTGTTGGTCCACAGGCCTCATCGGAGCCTTAACAAATGGCTGGATGCCCCAGGTCCACCCTGTGGGTGGTGCCCCTTCACCTTGAAAAAAATCCCACCAAGGATTAATAGGATGCTTCACAGCCAAAAACATTACATATTGGACAACAACCACAACTGACCACTGGTTCCTGGTAACCATGTTGCAGGGGTCCAGTTCCGCCAACGGCCCCCAACCTTCTCGGGAATTAAGGACTCACCAAATTCAGACAAAATTTTTTTTTAGTTCCATCTTGGAAAGAGGCACAATTAGAAGCATAGTCCCTATCAATCATTCTTCTACTTGGCATATTTTCTTGTTCAGAAAAAGGACAGTAGCTTCTGCCCTATTCTGGAGTGGACTGAATTGGGTCCAAAAGTCCTCTTCTTTTGCATGTTAAGGTTTTTGGACATTGTTCTTGCTGAGCATCCAAGAGACTGGTTCACATCATGCTACATTCTTCCATGTTCCCTTTGGCCTAGAAGACAGGTGCATCTTGTGCGGTCACCATCCTGGTGCAGGTATACCAGTCCAAATTTCTGCCATTTGGACTATGTTTAGCCCCACAGGCGTTTTCAAGATGCACACAGGCTACCTTTACACCTCTGATGGCCAGACATGAAAGGATCCACCTATGTTTGGACAACTGGCTCCTGTGTGCCTCTACCAGAGAGAAATCTGTCCACATTGCAAAGCTCAATTTCAAGGTGAACTGATGCTGATGATGAACTGATCCTCTCCCTACGAACCTGTACAGAATGCAAATCTGAAATAGGCTGGAGATCATCTCAGCAAAAAGTGGGGGAACATGCCTTGGCAATAAGCTTGCTCTACGTGCACGGGTGGCCAGATTCCAGAGTGACCTTGTGGTTGAAGGTCTCTGCAATATCACTGATGATATCCAGTATTCATAGAACCACGGTTACATCAGTAACTGGAGCTCTGAGCCATATCATAAGCCAACATTTAACATTTAGCTTGGTCCCGTTGACCTAATATGACCCTACCTACTATAAACTGTATATCCTGTTATATAACCCTGTATAGCAATTTGAGTTACAAACTGAGGGACATTTATAGAGGAGATTGGAGAAGTAATGAGCAACAGGTGAGTGTAATTCGTAACCAGGGATGTGTTTATTTGCAGGGTGTCTCTGGGAGCTCTGGAACAAGATTTATTCTATTAATTATTAAATGTAAATTCATGTAGTCATAACTGATAATGGAATGCTGGTTTTGCCAAACTGATTAAAAAATTGAAGTGTGCTGTTGCCCTTTCTGCTGCAAGTGGCTCGTATAGAAATGCAATGTTCTCGCACCCGGTGTGAAAGGAATGAGGGCTTGACGCGATGCATCCGGTGTAAATTCAGGACCACACAGAACACGTCATCCATGCGGCTGCTCGCGCGCCAAGTGTAATTTATGCTTGAGTTCTAATTATGCCATGGGTTCTAGAGAGGATCACTACAAAATACAATATCTGTGCCATGTCCTGCACTGTATGCCTAAACAGTATGTGAGCCATAGTCTGTGCCTAACCCCTACTTGTGAGCTTGTGAGAATTGCCTGTACCCAATAAAAAACGTCTTTTGCTCTTAAACAAACAAAACATAGAGTCTGACCCGTTAACCTTCATCACTCTGGCTGTCTGTAGTCTCTTGCCTCATTTTAGAGCATGATTTGATAAAAAATCAGGTCACTGTGCTTGCTTTGGTGAGATGAGGTCTTTGGCTCCAGCTTCAGTATATTGTATAGAGCAGGTTGTTAATACCAGCGCAGGAAACCAATTTTTCATACACAGACATACACACACACACACACACACACACACAAGCTCTCTCTTCTGAATGAGTCAAAACAAACCAGGCCCATATCAAATCTTCTACACACCCACATGCATGCACATGCATGACAGCCAGGGAAAGTGTTTGTGTTGCTGACTGGCATGGTATAGAAGCAGAATCGAGGACAGGACTTCAGTGTCACTTAGAGATGGAGGAGGAAGGTTGGGAGTGGTTATATAGGAGGAAAGCTTCTGGCTTCCTGTCAGCGACAGGTAGACAGGCCGAGGTGGGGTGCTCTTTGTTGATGATGAGGAGGAGGATTATAAGGAAGTGAAAGGTGGATGACAGTAGTTTTGTTTGCTTGTCTGTAAAATGCTTCTGGTCAATGGGCTGCTGAAAAAACCAAAAGGATATCTATCGATACGTCATATAGTGAGCTGCTTAAAGCAGCGCCACTGTTAAACTATCTATTATAGCTTGGGACACCGGGTGGTGTTATTTTGTTGGGGAAGATATCCTAACGCTTCTACCCAGCTCATGGGATAAAGGATGACGAGGGGAAAGAAATGGGAGTCATTCACTTCTGCCTATCTACATGAGTCCACTGATGCCTGCAGGACGGACACACACACACACACACACGCACACACACACACACACACACATATATACTACACAGAGTGAGACATTCACAGAAATTACCATAATGAAACCTCAGCGTTAACACTGTAGATAGGTGGTTTTCCGAGTGGGGTCCATGAAGCATAGCTCATGGGCTCTGTGATTGTTTTTTTTTTTTTGTGTGTGTGTGTGTGTGTGTGTGTGTGGTAAATAATCACAATCTGCCATTATCAAAGTTATTACATTTATTATTGAGTTCTCATCCTTATTAGCCTATTTGATTGTTCCACTTTAATTGAATGGGTTTAATCTAAACCTCAATATCTCAGAAACAAATAGAGTTATAAATAACGGCCTCTTGGACCTAATGTGTTCTGTCATTGGAAGGTTGGAAGGTTGGAATGGAAAAAAGCTCTAGGGCTCCAATAAATAGCCTGAATATTATTGCACATATTTAAATAATGAGCCTAATTTAAGTAGCTGGATTATGTTCAGAAAATAATTCCGTGTGAAATTTGTTTTACAGTTAAAAGGAGTCACCGAGTGCAAAAAGTTTGAGAACCCCTTCTGTAGATGAAAACACAATACACACACGTTTGTCTTACTATCCTTGTGAGGACCTCTCAATGGCATCCACTCACTGAAACCGCACAGGTGAAGACTGAAAAACATGCTCTGGTCTTTTTCCAATCTTCAGCTCTCCAGTTTCAGTGAAGCCGTGCCTGCTGTAGCCGCAGATTCCTGTTCTTGTTGTCTTGACAGGAATGGAACCTGATGTTTTCTTCTACTGTTGTAGCGCATCCGCCTCAAGGTTCGACATGTTGTGCATGCTGAGATGCTTTCCTACTGCTGTGCACCAGAATCCCAGGAGATCAGCAGTTTCTGAAACACTCAAAACCTACCTGTGACTTTAGGAATGGTTGAAGTCGCTTGAAGCGCTTGCTGATGCATGGTGTCCATGTGGGATTGCTCCAGGTTCTCTGGTTTCCTCCAACCTCCCAAACCCATGGGAGCAGAGATCCACCTCCTGCACTAGCTTCAGGTGAATGAATAAATGAATAAATAAATAAATAAATAAATAAATAAATAGTAGGTCTATATAATGCATCTTACACAGTGCATCTTTCTCGCCCATGCTGCTTTAGTGCTTGACCCAAATTTCTAACTGATGAGACAATTTAAAACACAATAATAATAATAATAATAATAATAATAATAATAATAATAATAATAATCGCAGCCTATATGATACTAGCTGCCTAACTGTAATGTAGTGATATTTTATGGCATTTATTCAAGAGATAGTTATCATGATCATTATGATAAGCCTTAGGGAGACTGAACCACTGGCAGTGACACGAAGGAGAGAGAGAGAGAGAGAGAGAGAGAGAGAGAGAGAGTACGTGATGAGGGATTTTAAGACGGTCGCTTTATTATTTGGAAGAGAGGGGGAGATGGAGAGAGAGAGAGGGAGAGGGAGAGAGAGAGATGCGATTTGTCCTGTGCATATTCCACTCCGTCCTGTCTCTGAACACCGGCACTCTCACACCGCAGGAAAGAAACTCCACAAAGGTAAAACAAAACAAATAAAAAAATGTCTTTATTTGTGATTAGCGACATAACCTGAGGACACACAGAGCTAACGGAAAGGGCAGTTTAGTAGACGTGTGTGTGTGTGTGTGTGTGTGTGTGAGACAGACAAACATCTAGAAAATTGCAAACCCACTACACTGAGTGTTCCTACATATTCGGTCGTGCATTGTGATTGTCCTGTGTTGATTTTGGATTCTTGCACGCGCCCGGTTATGGGTGCGAGAGGAGAACCGACCTCGTTTCCTCTCTCTCTCTCTCTCTCTCTCTCTCTCTGTGTGTGTGTGTGGGGTGATTTTTGTTTTTTCCTGAACACTTGTCAAAAGTGAAGATGATTTTTCTGGTCATGGAGGTGGTGAATAAGTGCAAGACCTTGCACGGCGCGCGCGCATCTCTGTCTGTCAGTCAGTCAGTCAGTCGCCGGGCGCGTGCCAAACTGAAAATAAATAAATAAATGAATAATATTAATAATAATAGTATTGTATATATATTACAGCTGGCGCGTGCACAGTGCAGTGCACTGACCGGACCGGATCATCGCGCGCGCGCAGACATCGCATCCTATTTACTAATCAGATATTTTCGGGATGAAGGCAGGAGGTTAAGCGCGCGCTGACGTGACGCACGCGTCGTTAACGCATGAGCACGCGGCGATGCGCGCCTGGTCGGGATGCAACTGTTTTGTTTTTTGCTGTTTTGTTGTTGTTGTTGTTGTTTTGATGCATGCCTTATTATTACAGTATCGATTGTGTGGATCGATAAGTCAGCCACCTGTCGCCCTTGGCTTTTTATAAACCGGTTGTGGTTCGACTTCAGGGTCACGTGAAGTGTAAGAGAGACAGATTGACTTGATGCACGCAAACAGCAAGACTCAAGATCACAGGCTCGAGTGTCCCTTTAATGGAGTGTCCTCATGCCTGTGTGTTAATACGCTGAGATATATAGTGTGTTTTAATGTGCACACACTCACTGCATGCCCTCCTACACATTCATAAACACAGCCTTAAGTCAGCTTGATGTCTCTGTCCACAGGTGATCAAACTCACAAACATTTCAGTCACTGCTTTTCATCCATCTGGTGTCTATCCATCCGTGCATCACAAAGTGCAACTC
>CM074919.1:26921669-26933346 GCA_037576815.1 Pangasius larnaudii | reverse complement strand
TCTCTCTCTCTCTCTCTCTATCTGACAGTGGAGACAGAAGATTTATGTTTAGAAACTGACTGTATTCTTTCGTTTTTCATTTGGAGTGGCTTTTGCGATGGGAATTGCCGTGCTGTAGTTTGTTCTCTTGCCTGCGCTCTTTGCAGAAACAGAGAAATGGAGTTCTCAGTTCGCTCAGTCAGACGTGAAATCACCAGTTTCTTCTTTCCATGCCTCACAGTCAGTGAAGTCTCACTCATGCCTGAAAGCAAAAAAAAAAACGTCTTTCACAAGGACGTCTTAGCGGACAGCTATCCACCCACTTCACCACATCTACATGTACATCTACTTCACCCATGCAAATGTGAATTTGTATATATATGTGTGTGTGTGTGTGTGAGATGTAGATTAGGGGGGAAAAAATGTTCATGGTGTTTTTCCACATGCTGCATACACATTTCCACATTTACAGCGGCAGTGTTAAACGCTGTAGTGACACCAGACCATGTCTTTCACTGCCTGCAGCCAAGTGTGAATACCTGCATGGGCATAGGGGAGATATAGAAATGGAGAAGGAAAGAGTGACAGACAGATAGAGGGAGGAAAGGATAAGGAGAGGGAGGTGAGAAAATATGTGGATTTATTACAGCATATGTCAGTTTCGATTAAGGCTTGTGAGCATGTGGGTTTTTATGAACGTCTGCAGGTGCTTATTAAAGGGAAAATTCACCCTGAAACACAAGAAATATCTTTAGAATGAAATATTTGTCACATGTTTAGTGATTCTGGTGCCAGTTTGTTGGTTGGTGTTGTATTTTTGTTTTTCCTGTGAGAATTTAAAGCGTTGTGTGACATGCTAATGCCACAGGGGGACATTGTTATTGCTAGCACAGTTACACTGGCATTTAAGAGGAGAAAACATTTCAACGATCTCAACCACAAGGAATAAGTCAGGGTTTTTTTTTTTTTTTTTGCTGTTCGCTCCTCAGAAGAAAGAGCAAGAACTCTTTTCTTTGTCATTTTCCAGACATTTTTTTAACGTCACCTTAATGAGAAATCTAGCGTAGAATTACTGGTTATAAAAGTTGGCGTTTCAGAATGCGAAGCAGCTGTTCTGCGAGATGACGCGTGCGGTGGAATTGATGGAGACATTAAAAATGAAAGTTGAAGCTTTGGATGGTTATCTGTTTGAGCTGACGAGGTGAGAGAGCTGAACAAACTCAAGAACTAAAGCACTGCTGCATCACTCTCTTTAGGTAGAGACGAAGCAGGGGATAAATCCCACCGACGCCATTTTGCGCCAGGTGCACGACATGAAAATAGGAAAATAAGTCCGAGCATAAGAACGAGCTGTAGTTATGACTGAGCTTCTGTATGAGCTTGTGTGTATCAGTGTGAAGTTCTCATCTGTGTGTTTGTGTGATAACAGTGGGAACTGTGATTGTATTGCAGCTGGCAATGCACATCTGTTCTCCTCCCAGCCTTGTCACAACTATTATTGAAAGTAATTAGCTTAAACAGATCTCCCCACTTCCCTCCATTTCTCTCCTTTCCAAGCTTGCTTTTTCCACCAAATATACCCCTTTCTTCATTTCTCTTTTCCTTTGAACTGACTCCTTTACTAGCTGCACACTGGACCGCATTGGAATCCATTTTGAGCTTCTTGGGAGTCCAGGTATTTCCTATAGTTTTAGTTTATATGCTTTTCTACAGTGCCGGCCCTCTTCTTAGCACAAATTACACTCAGCTAGCCCTCTCATCTCCCTCTCTTCTCTGCTTTACCTCCCCCCTGATCAGGTCTCAGCACTGCTCCATCTCACCTCTGATCTATTGAGTACTCCGAGCTGCTTGTTTGATCGTTGCACTGTCGAGTGGTTTATTTTTGTTGCACTACGGCTCACAAGACACCTCACTCCATGCCTGTGCTGCCAACACGCTTCGAGCGCAGAGAAAAGGGAAATAAAAGCTCATTTAGCTGCAATTCATCGTGAGAAGATTGCCCTGCATTTATTGATAATTGCTTTTCCGTTTAACAGTGACTCCACGCCGAAGCGTCAGTCGTGTAAACTCTGAGAAATGCAGCTGTCACTGCAATTAACTTCTTGCTTTGCTTAATGAAAGGATTAATCCGCTGGCAAATTTCTCGGGTCTTTACGCACTTTCATTCATTTCGCTGTCAGAGAAATAAAGGCAACCCGTGTGGTGAAAAATAGGCCAATCTTGTAAGCGGCACCAAAAGCGCCATTCAGCCACATGGTTTGATGTCACTTTAACTCTGGCCTCTCAGTTTTGTTCCTATTGACTTTTAAGCACCGGTGTTAAGTCTTGGCTTCCTGCAAATGGCTGCTCTTCGCGCCCGCCTCCTCTGCATACTGCTGCTTACACAAACTGCGGCTCTGAATCGCTTTTCACTCGCAGCGGTGTCTTCCTGGGTTTTTTGTGTCCTACCTTCAACAAACACACATACACATTCCCACACATACAAGTGTACATGAGTTCACGCCCACGCATACATACGTGAACTCTTGTTCCTACTCTTTCAGAACGACAGTTCCTGGCCCCTTGTGTTGGCCGTCGCTTATGGAAACTGCACACAGTTAATTAACTGTGAATGTCACTCACTGGAGATGGAAAGGAAGCTTGCTTTAAATCGCCAGTGCGATCAATCACACTATTGATCCTGTGCTCTTTTCATCCTACCCCACACAAACAGGTTACTCTGATAAATCAGATGCGTGGTAAATGCCGATCAGTCAAAGCTTTTTAGTAAATCCATGGATCAAAGCTTAAGACATTTACGGCTCGGTACTCGGTGAGGAGCGCTTGCCCTGGACTCGGGTTCAGTACAGGCCATGTAGATTACGCAGATGGAAAATCCACCCTGAACTACTTGCTTTTCAATATTTATAATTATTATGCGAGTTTAAAACTGCTTAATGGTTAGCGCTACCTAGAGAGTGATGCAGCAGCACTTTAGTACTTTAGTCTGTCCTGCTTTCTCACCTCCTCATATGTACACACAGTATGTCTCCACTGGGTTTCTCATTAATGTGACACTGAACGTGGAACATATGACGTGATAATGAACACTGGAAAATGGTTATGTTTGAATCTTATTAATCGCCATTGTAACTGCGCTAGCAATGACACTAGCATGACACACAGCCACTGGAACAGCGAAAATACAACACCAACCAACAAATCAGCGCCACAATCGCTGAACACCTCACAAATATTTAAAAAAAAAATAGTTTAAGTTCAGTAAGTGTCATGACTGAACCAGAACCGTGTTCAGAATTTCTTTTTGTCAATATTAATAGAGCCAAATGTGATACATCAAATTTGTCATAGAAGTAAATAACATTGCATTTGTTATTTAAACATTTATGCCTTTTTTTTCCCTGGACCTGCTGCAATATTTGGAAAATTATGTTATTTTAAAATTCAATGGTTATTTGAAGTATTAACTTGAGTAAGCCAAGAGCAAAGGAAGCTGACAAATCAGACAAATGCCCCTCCTACAAACATTCCTAATAAGTTGCTACAGTACTGGTGAAATTAATACTTTAATCCAAGCAATCAGCAATCACTGAGATTTAATCTTTCAAAATACATCGAGGATAACTATATCTATGCATAGAGGAGGTTTCCGGGCTTAGAACACTTTCTACTCAGAGCACAGTCCTGTCTGCAAAGAAGATTTTCCCTAAGGGCGTTGTGCTTTTGAAGAAAGTCTCCAAATTAATAACATGCAAGTTTTGGAGTCAAACGAGATGAACCCATGTGGAGAGGTCATGAGAAATATTCATAGTTCAGTTGTCTGCTTTGACGACTGCACACATAAAGATGAGAGAGAAGGAACGAGTGAGTACTGTCAGATTCGGGCCCGGGTAATTTATTATTATTTTCAAGAAAAGATCCAAATCTCAGTGAGACATGCAAAGGACATGCAGGAACACACCAAATAGAAAATTGTAAAGAATACCAAACATGTTAATACCAATTACTAATTAAATTACCGATTAAAAATGCATTCAACTCTGAGTTTCTATCCAGCAGTGTACGCGCTGAGAGAGAAAGTACACTGGGCATTCTGTGCAATTAAATAACGTTTAAATATCAAATTGAATCTGGCTCAAATTATACAAATCAGTTACGAGTTCATGCGGGCAACTTTCATTCATTGATTTGTCTTCAATAACTGCTTTTTCCTGGTCACGGTTGAGGAGCCTGTCCCAGGAACACTGGATGCGATGCAGGAATATGCTCTGGATGGGACACTGGTCCATCACAGGGCACCGTGAAGACACAAATTCACACATTCTTTCAAATTAGAGTAGAAAATCCACCTACTGCCATGTTTTTGGTTGCACTAGGATCATTCGCAATCGGAGGTGGAAGAGGAACTAGTGTCAAAACCAGGAAGCAAACGGAATAAACAGAAAGCAAAGCTTGGACTTAATGACAATAATATAAGCTGGTAAGACTTCTCCACAAATGACAACACACACATGATTAAAAAAGGACAAACTAATCAAGAACTTAACACAAAACAGGTGAAAACGGTAGGGCAACAAACCAGTGACAATAACTCAATCTTAGCATAGAAATGAGGTTACGATATAAGAAACACAAACATTACACATGTGCACAGAAAAAGAACAAATAGCCCAGATGTTACGGTTTCCCCAGATGCCATGTGCTCATATTTGTTTACATTTCTGTCCTGTTGTTGCCTTTGTCCTGCCATTGTTTTATTTTCCTATTGTGTTCACCTGTTTTTTGTTAGTTCTTGGTTAGTTTCTCATTTTATATCATCCGTGTGTCATTGTTCTTGCGAAGTCTTACCATTGTACATTATTGTTGTTGAGTCCAAGACTTGCCTTCGGTGCTTTCTGTGTGCTTCCTGGTTTCCATTCCTTGTTTCCTAGTAGTTGATGATCCTAGTTTATCTTCAGCAGAGTTTTATGACCCCTGTTATGGAGGTGGAGTTTACTCGCACTTGCATTCTGCCTCTCGCTGCATGTTACATCAGTTCCCGCTATTGCTCAACATTTCAATTAAATATCACTATTAAGCTCTGGAGTGCCAAGAGCTGAGTAAATAAGAGTTCCATCAAACACTTAGTCCTGATACTTAGCTCACTAACACACATCAACGCTGTTCTGCATCTTGACTAGTTGGAATTAGACCTCAGCAAATTATAATCTGTAAAAAACAAAACTACAGCACCCACTGGAACACACAAACACAAGCACAAAGCAAAATGCGATGCTATCTGGCCCTAAAATGACCACCGTAGCTTATCACCTGAGCAGAGACAGAATAAGACACAGACAGAGATAAAGTCTGAGTTGGGAGTGTGCTTTGTTTGCCATTCTTGCTATTCAGGTGGGCTTAAAATGTGGAGATTTACAAATCCAAATGAGCTTCTTTAATTCTTCAGACACAGTTGAGCTTCAGCGACTTCGAATTCGCAACTTCTTGTTGCTCTTTATTAGCGGAGTAACGCAATGACACTGTCTGTATCTGCATAGTGCTCCAAATATCTGCGTCTGTATTTGGATTTAAACAGGACGTAGCATGGCCAGAACTGGTTTAAAAAAAAAAAAAATTTAAAAAAAAAGTCACACGCCAGCGGCGTCGATGGAGATGCCTTCACCGCCAAGAAGTCTAGTCCTTCTTGTTACTAATTTATATGCCAGAAATACCCTTGAAATATACTTCAAATGTGAAGGAAGCTACTGAAGAAAAATTTCAGATGTTTGACCTTGCTGTGACCTTGAACCTGTCTGGATCGATTCCAAAATCTAATCAGTTCATCCGCTGGTTACAGTGATGACTTCATATAAATCCTACAAACAGTCAACCACTCGCTCTTGAGGTATCACACAAACTAGAACCTCGGATGGATGGATTGACAACCTGAAAACATAATGGCTTAGTGAAAAAAACACTGTATCTCTCTCTCTCTCTCTCTCTCTCTCTCTCTTCTATATATATATATATATATATATATATATATATATACAGACAGAGAGAGAGAGAGAGAGAGAATTGAGAGAATTTTAAGAATATTGGTAAAGATAATGCAAATTTTTGATTCTACATCAAGAATCAGGAGGACTGCCAAGACACTGTGAGGCCCTGCAGCCAAGTTTAGCCCACGTTCGAGACATCTCTTTTTGTCTCATTGTCATCTCCACTCCAATCATTAGTTTGCTGCCCAGTTGTGCGTTGCTAATACTCGTCCAGGAGTCGGAGCTGGCTGTGGTGATGCTGTAATTTATAGTTGCGTAAGCTCCACAACCCTGTGCCAGCATTTTCTCCTCATCCTCAGTCTTCTGTCTCTGTCATTGTTTTTATCTGTGTATCCTTGGTGACCTCTAACGCGCGTCCTGCTGTAAATTCGCATCACCGCTGATGCGTTTATTGGTATGATGGGGTGGAATGGCAAGTAAGGGAACAAACGCACACGCACATCAACATCCATGCTCATAATTCTTTTAGCGTCAGCTTCTCTTTCTCTTTCTATCTCTCACAGACGAACACACTGACATATACACACACACACACACACACACACGTCGCCCTACTCTCGTTCTTCCTTCCTGCTCCTCTATGCTCTATTCTCTGTGCATGCACAAAAAAAAAAAGCTCTCACCTCAGCTGCTGAGACAGATTCTAATGACTCACTGATTAGTTCATTAGCCTGACACACACTCCCTGCCAGAGTCATCACTGTTTACTTTCTAGGTGGACAAATCCACGTGCCTATCACCACCTTGATCTAACGAGGAGCTTCTGAGAGGAAGTGCTGCTGTGTAACTGTGACATATGAACCCAGTGGGGCTTTGATTTTGCTTTGCAAATAGGCAACAGCACTAATACGCACCAATTTGAAGCGTACATTTCTTTCATTGCGCTCTCTCTTGTCACAAAATATAATATCTGGACTCATTACAGTTTTGAGCGTTATTTATTTTCCTGCTGGGACCAAAGAGTTGGCTGGACTTTCAGACACATTATTCTCTGAAACAGCTCCCCACTAATCTAAGCAGCCTGCAGCAAAACCTACCGCCGCTATCTGATTGGCTGATGTGCTGCCTGCTGGCACCTGATTGGAGGAGATATTACCATCTGTGTGCATGTGAGAGAGCACAGACGGTATGAAAGTAGCAGAGAGGAGAGATGGTGCCAGGTAGAATACATAGGAAAGAATTGCAATGAAAAATATAAGGGATCAAAGCGAGAGGTGAAGACGATGTGAGAGATACACAGTGCAGTGCAACAGTGAGACTAGGGGTGAAACACGATGCCAGTATCCGTTTAGTGCTACAAATATCTGTATCTCTGTTCTGCTTTAAACCCAAAGTGGGCGTGGTCTAACCCTCAAATGTCAGGAGTGAATTGTGTATTCTGGCTCTTCTGACAGTTCCTCAACCTCAGCTCCATCACTCAAGTTCATAATCGGTTTCAACTAGAGATGTGCGTGGGTCTGTTTTTTTTTTTTTTTTTTTAAATCCTGCTTGCACAGTTTATTTATTTTTCTTGTTTGGAGCTGCCCATGACATTTCTAACAATTGCAGTTGGGACAAACCATAAACAAACCTGTAGCCTACTTTAAACCACCGCAACCCTGACCAGGCGCTTACTAAGGATGAAGGAATGGTCTTTATTTGTCCCACAAGCTTTATATCTGACCTCTCGCTCATACAACATTTTTAATCTCAGTCTTCATGCACACCTCTAGTCTCAGGCAGATGCCCTGGGAACCCTGAGAAGAAACAGAACATTGTTTATGATTATTTTCTTTCCGAATAATGTATTCATATTCAGTTACATCCCTAAGTGAGACAGAATGAGAGAGGGAAACAAGAGCAATGCACCGTAGAAGGAGTATAAGGGAATAAGCTAAAGCAAGAACAGGAGGGTAGATCAGGAGGAGGAAAGAAGCCCTGAAGGTGCTCCTGGAGTAACTGTAGCTAGATGAAGGAGATTGAGAGATATTAAGACAGATGGATAATTACATAGATAGATGGACGCTGATAGATGGTGACGTTAAGATGGAGACGAAAGTCAGTCCAGCGGGTGGCTTTTGGTGTGCTGTGGCGACGGTGATAAGTAGAGCCAGTATCTTCCAGCAGGGTGGACTAATTCTGTAGCAGCTGCCAAGCTCACAGGGCTATTTTTAATGGTATTAAGCCCATCTTGTTATCAGCGGAGCGGCCGAGCACCGAGTGAGGCGAGATTGAAACAGCGATTTCCAATTTGAGATTGTGTCACACACATCTCTCTGCTCTAAGATAACATCAGCAAATCAGCCACCATCATCTCTCTCTCGCACACTCTCTCTCTCTCTCTCTCTCTCTATCTTGGCTTTCCTTAGTTGCTCTTTTTCCCCTTTGTTTCATTCTTTCGCCGCCTCCTCTCCTTCGCTCTGTCTTTTATAGTCGCAATTAACGTAATAGCGTTCTTATAGAATCTTAAATAAACCAAAAATATTTTCCAGGTTGTTGGTGCTTGCACTTTCATTCCCACTTTCTCCTGCATTTATGTCTCCCTCCGCCCGCTTCTGCTTCTTTTTTTTAATTTCCGGCACCTCTCTTGCTCTTGCTCTTTTTTCATTTCTCTTCTTGTCATGATGCATAAACCTCGGCTGCCTTCTCCTGCCTTGATTCCCAGCTTGATTCCCCATGGCCTTTCGCGAGAAGAAAAATGGCATGGCTTTTCAGTAATGCACTGCAAAAGGTTTACCAGTGGCATGACCTTGGTGTGATAGTTCTCTTAACTGGCGCGTAATGGTTGCTCTGGGTCTCCAAAGCGCTCTATTCAATTCCTTTGGGACTGAAATGCCATTAAAGCCGAAGACAGGAAAATATGCCAGCACACAAACATGCCTCGACCACAGGGACCTGTTTTTGTTGCGGCGAATCTGACACCTGCCATCACAGTGTGTGTTCAGTCTCAACCCAATATCAGCACACAACAAGCAGGAGAGCAGTTCCGCTAATTAGCTTGATCAGTATAGTGCACCATAGGCACACGTTTTTTTATGTCCTTCTGAATAACAGACTACTTTTTAGACCGCACAATGCCCTGATAATAATGCACAGTAAGTCGTGTGCTAGAGATCACCCACACCCACCTACACATACAAACACACACACACGCACACACACACACACACACACACACAGACACACAGACACACACACAGAGTCAGCCAGGTGGCCCGCAGCTCCTTGCCTGATTGTGCTAGTAGCACAGCCGTGTCAATGTTAAGCGGCTGCCTGCGGTGACCACTGATCTTTTCAGTGCAGCTTGATACCCCCCATGGGAACCAGGGCACCCCTCCAACTCACTGCAGAAATGGTCGGGGCATGGCAGTATACACACACACACACACACACACACACACACACACACACTCACATAGAGTCAGGCTAGGGATGAGACACGGGATAATCCACTGCACCAGAAGACCAGCTGAAGATGGGAATGAGCGAGAGAACTTAATCAGCGCTTGAGGCATGGAGCAGCGTGGCCAGAAAGAGAAGCCAAACCTTTGTATCTCCTTCACCATGTAGCAACACGTGTCATTTAGACACACACATCTGTGACCCAAGCAGGCGCGCTTCTTATGATGCCATGGATGAGCCCTGTAATGCGATAGAATTTTTCAGTTGCTCAATCATAACAGTTATCGATGTTAGATCTGAGCTCTCTTAGGACTTCACTGCTCACAGTTTTGTTGTTTAGTTGTGTCATGAATATTCCAGTCACGCGTGAAGTGAGAGCAACATTTCGGAAGCGGGGCTGATTAGTATGGTAAAGCCGTCTGCATGTTTCTGTCTCTTCCTTGTATCCTACGATGACTCACTGGGCCATAAAAGCCAAATGGGCACATGGGGCATGACTTCAGGTCTATACTAACAGAGTCATGCCAAGCTGCGCACCCTATCAACCACCTCTCCTATCTGCCACTCTGCCAGGATTTAGCACACACTGCATTATCTCGGTCTCTTTCCTACTCTGTGTCACTTTATGCCGTATATCCTTCCACTGTCCCTTTCCATCTCTCTCTCTCTCTCAAACTCTCTTTCTTTTCATCACCTCATTCCCTCATACTCTTCCTTTTTAGAGCCTTTTCATTATGGGCAGAAATATCAAACCATTTCCAATTAAGTCAGCCCCTTCATTTGGAAATTTTGGCAACACCAACAAGAGAGTTTAATCCACAAAGCCTCAGAGGACATGGGAAAAGGAGGGGACTTAAATGAAAAGTCTTGCCTTTGTAGCACTCTCTCTGTGTGTATTTTTAACTTCGGTTTCGTGCCATTGCTGAGAGCGAACATTATCTCCCTCAGCAAGGTACACCATTATCCAGAGTGTGTGTATGTGAGCGGTTTAGTGTGCACCTCTATGATCATGATGATATTTGATGATGTTGATGTGCGCGTTTAAGGAAGAGCGACACAGGTGGACTTTATATGTCCTTGATGTGGCGAGGAGAGAAAGATGTGTGTGTGTGGCTTAGTAAGTGATCAACAGAAATCCCTTTAATTATTGTTATGAAGATGGTAAGCCTTGAAATAAACATCTAATAGAAATCTAGCATATTGCCAATATATTGCTATTGGTTTGATGTAACAACACGGCTTCCACCTTCATTATAATAGAATAGCACTTGATCCAGTACATCCCATCACTCTGCATTTTATTTATTTTTTTTATATTGCGCTTGGACAGTTAAATGTAGTATGCAGTCACAAGATACTAAATCAAGGTCATGAAATAGGTGATAATATCATGCTTTTAATTCACTATTTTGAATATTCAGATGAATAAATTAGTGTTTGTGTTAATCTGATATGAAGAAGACCTGCCCAGTTTAAAGGATATGCACACACAAGCGCACAATTTGATCAAATTTCAAAATGAACAGTGTCATGTGCATGCATTTGATGTTGGCTTGAAATGGCCTTCCATAGGTTTTTTTTATTTTTTTTTAGTATATTTACGGCTCAAAACATAAATGGACTTAATATTGCTCATCGCTCAAGCTGACATCATTCAAGAAAACTCCAGCACATTTACGTGTGTACTAATATCTGAGATCTGAATACCAGCGTGCACAGTCTCAGCATTAAATCCTCACTGAACTCAACTCTGAATACCTATTCTTAAAACTTGGCCATGGATTAAACAAGCAGAAGAAATTAATTTCAGCACTGCATGCTCTACAGACCCTATATTACTGCAGTCATCTCTTTCCTCTCTCCAGTTGCTACTACTCTGCCACTAAGGCATGTATGAGGCTGAAGGAATTTTACGAATGTTTTTTTTTTTTTTTTTGCATGAGTCAACCTTTCTGAAACCAGGTCATGTGGCATGACTCACCTTGTCAAATTAACCGTGATCCCGGTATCCGTGCTGAAGTCGGTTACACTCCTTGCTCAGGTACCACGCGAGCCGAGTCATGATGTACGGGTGGAGATAAAAATAGTTTCGTCTATTGATTGGTTAAACACAGTCGTCACCGTATCATCCTGATAATGTCTCTGGCTGGAGTCACTTCTCTACTGCCACAAAAAGCATCAGTAATAGTGATTGTGTGCAACGTTTTTCTTTTATTGCTCCTCTGCTTAACTTCACTATTCATCCCCATGATCCAAGTAAACTCTGCCATCTTCTA
>CM074919.1:26903805-26918845 GCA_037576815.1 Pangasius larnaudii | reverse complement strand
TTGATAGACTTCAAAGCACTATTGTAAGTCGCTCTGGATAAGAGCGTCTGCCAAATGCCGTAAATGTAAATGTAAAAGTATGCGGAACATTCCATGCCAGAGCGAAAAGCAATCATGTTGTTGTTCATCTTTCGGCTGCTCCTGTTAGGGGTCACCACAGTGGATCATTGGTCCACATACTTTGATGTGGCATAGTTTTTTTTTTACGCCGGATGCCCTTCCTGACGCAACCCTCCTCGATTTTACCCAGGCTTGGGACCGGCGCTGTCATGTGCAACCACAGCGGCTGGCGTAGGTTCACTGGCCAGGAATCGAACCCTGGCCGTGGCAATGAGAGCACTGAGGCCTAACCACTAGTCCTCCAGGGACCAAAGCAATCATACTACTGAAAAAAAATTCAATCAATGTGTTGATTTTTATTAGTTGCATGAGGAAAACATACCGCACTGAAAAGCAAAGCTTTCATTGCTGATTGATAAACAATCAGCACAAGATCAATGCGATAAGAATGAAGAAGCAATGAGCCAATAAGAATCTATATTCCCCCTGGAGATCTATGCTTTTACACCCTTTCTCTGATTACAACCATGCCCTTGAGTACAGATTAGGGCTGTGATTGCATTTCAGTGTGGCGTGTATGCGACGCACTGTTGAAAGTGAAATGCAGCGCAATGGAGAATTCCACTCAGCATTTAAAAGTCAGCATTTAATTCTTCAGGAGTGTTTCAGACTGAAGAGATAAATCAATGTAAGACAATGCAATTGCAAAATAAAGATTTCTCACTGCGGAGATTCACCAAGAACTTTGCAGTAAAGTTCAGCAACATGTTGCTTTCTGGAAGTTTTTAGAGAGAGAGTAGTAGGCTTATGTATGTACCATCTGTGCTGACTGGTCCAAAGACAAGACGTTATATTGGGTACAGAACAAAGCATTTTGGTGTGAAGTAGACAGACTGAGAGATTCAACAAAAGGGTGAATTGTAGCAATCAACAGCAGTGAGATAACACTAGTCAGGTAACAGCCTGGCAATTAAACATCCTGCTTCAAACCTAGGATAAAATCACAATCTCACACAATGGAGGTTTTGCTTTTAAGTGTGGTACATTTTCTGCATGGCGCTAATGAAAAGCAATACACTTTGCCTATTGTGTTTTAACTTTTTTTTTTTTAATGTAATTTACGATTTCCACTAGTCAGGCACTGAAACTTCTCCATACAGAAGTGCCTTTAGTTATATCATGGAATTACATTTATATCAAATTTCTGCATACTGTCTCACAACTGACCAAAATCTCAGCACTAACCCGAATTATTGAGTAATCCGGGCTGGATCTGGATGATTTGACCAGCACATTCAGAAGGGCAAACAGACAATCACACGTGATATATTACTAAATATATTGTGAGATTATTAAATCGAGGTCATGTAATTGCCATTGCCATTGTGCCGGTGAATTAATAGGAAGAAAAAAAAAAAACCTGTGCGCTCATCTAAAGAAAAAGTGCCCATGATTTGAAGCTGTGTGTGTGGATAGCCGTGTGAGGGATGTGAGACGTATTGCCATTTCCTCCTACACCATAATTGTAGGAGAACTGGTGGACATATACACATTTTAAATAAATAAATAAATAAATACAGTAAACCAAAATGTGGGCAGTTTCATGAGGTCAAGAACAAGATCTTATGCAAGCATTATGCTTTCCTGTATCATTAAATGTGCAGTTATATTAAACTAAACTACATGTCTTATTGCAAAGACAAAACTCAATGGCCTTCCCAGGCTTATGGACCATATGCATTAGCCGTTTGTTGAGTTTCGAGTATCAGTATCTTTGCCCTTTCCAGGCTATTCTAATCAAGTTCTCAAGGTCAAAGAACCAAATAGTTTGAACTGAGCATGATTGGTAAATCTGCCTGATATGATTCTGTAAGCGAAGTATGAAGAGCTGTGAATGTTCGTTGAGCTGCACATCACTGTGACCTCACAAGCACTTGCACACACAAACACACACAAAAGCGTGAACATTCCTCTGCATCTCATCCTTCTCTCTCTTGTCACCACCTCAGGCTCTTCATCCATCTCTCCTCTTCTCTCATTGCTGTCTGTTTGTCTGTGTGTCTGCCTCCTCCTCCTCCTCCTCCTCCTCCTCCTCCTCCTATCCGACTGGTTGGTAATAATATGGCCCATAGCTTAGCAGGAGATGAGGGACGCCAATATTGATGGCTCGTCTTGTGACAAGGAAGACGGAGGCGCTCTATTATTAGTGGAGACAATAACAACAACACTGGCCATAATCGAATGAAAAGTGCCTGGAGCAGGCCGTCCTGCCGGCACCGGGGCCACTAGATCAGACAAAGTGCAAAAGCGAACACGTAGGTTGTGAGATCGGGTGCGTGGCAACAGATGAAAAAGATGCCATTTACTTTTAATGTCGAGATGAACAATTCTACATTAATGAGTGAAATGAAGAATGATGAACTTGCAGGTGTATTTGAGGTGTGCAATTCTGTAAGACTATAAAACCTGATGGAGAAAAACTCTCTATGAAAATAACAAGGAGAGCAAAGTGCTTCTTGGTGCTACCTGGAATCAGAAAACGAAGCACTCTGCTGCTTCTGATGTGTTTATTCCCATGATCCTCTCACTTGTGAATTAGGAGGAGACTGCTAAAGAACAAAGACACACTATTTTCACAGGCCACAATTTCACAGCTTTTTTTTTTTTTTTTTTTTAAATTTCTTTAATATACCGAGAAATGAGAGGACATACTGCAAATAATGACCTACAGCGTATTTGTTCCTAATGAGAGAAGAATCTGTAGTGGTACACACTGGTTCATTAGGCCAAAATAATACACCTGGAGACTAGAGGGGTAGAGGAGAAAAGAGAGAAAGAGTGGTTGGAGAACAAGCATAATTGAAAGAAAATGACAGATATGTGGTCCCTGTAGAAAAGGGGAAAAAGAAATACTTCTAGACAGACTAGAATGTTTTACTGGAGTTAATAGAAGGGCTCTTTCCTGGCCCCATCTTATTTGATGGACTGTTATCAGTTTGTAAATGTTAATGGTGACTTTTCTGTACAAGGTTTGGTGTTCCACAGGACTCTGTTCTAGGGCCACTGCTTTTCTCCTACCTCTGGGTACAGTTATTTGTAAATGTGGTAGTTTCTGATGACACACAGGTGTATGTTTCAGCAAAACCAGACGACGGATAACAGAGTAATACAACTGAGGAATGTGTAAAGGACATTAGACACTGGCTACTGATGAACTCTGATGAACTCTGATGAGCCCTACGCCATTCTGACAAGACAAAGGTACATGTGCTAGGACCACAGGCAGCTAGAAGTAAGATTTCTGATTATGTAACTGTAAATGACGTGGTGTGATTATTGACTCCAGTCTCTTGTTTGAAGCTGATGTAGATATTAATAGTGTAGCCTTCTTTTCATCTCCGAAACATAACTAAGAGATATAATTTTGTTACATAATGCAGAAAAAAATAGTTCATCTTTTTGTTACCTTACCTGCTTTAATCTGGTCAGGGTTGCAGTGAATCCGGAGCCTATTCCAGGAACCCCGAGTGTGAGACGGGAATACACCTGGAATTGGACACCTGGCCATCGCAGGCTTTAATCAGTACCAATAAAAATAAAAAAAAAAACCAGCAGGGGGCAGTGCTTTTTCCTAATGCCTTCCAGTTAGTGCTCATTAGTAGGTTTGTTTAGTCAATCTTGGTGTTAATCACTTTTCTTTAAAATTAAGGTGCAAATCTGGGGGAGGGGGGTGGGGGTCATTGACGTAGAGAGTGTTGGATGATGTCACAGCCTCCAAACCCCATCCCATGAATCTCACACAATCACTCAGGTTTGTTGATGGTGGAGTGGTGGGTTGCTGATGTCCCAGGGTGCCCTCTTGCCTGTGTTACCTTCTGGCTCTCATTTAGTTATGCTGTCATAACTAGACCTGCCAGAGTCCCTGTCTGCCTGATTCACCCTGATGGTCTACTTCTGCTTGGAGCTCCTGCACTTGTGACTTAGCTTCTGCAGCTGCATTTCACCATGGAGTCCCAAGTCTTTATACCCAAGTCTCACCCTTGCTTCAGTGGGTCATCTTACCTGCTCATTCCTGGACTCCTATTCACAATATACTCATAGTGATCATCCGTGGTACTGTTTTTTTTTATTTTTTTACACCTTTAACACCAGTATCCTTAATGTTTATAATCCTGTGTCACTGAGAAGAAGGTGGCTTCCCTTTCGAGTCTGGTTCCCTTCAAATCCTTCAAGTCTTTTGTTGAAAGTGCTATGAAACAAAATTGAACTGAAAAGAAAACAAGGATAGAAGTGCATGAATATTAATGCAATATTGCCTTGTAGATTTGGGGGATGGTGGTGGACAGGGAGGACTTAGCCGTCCTCCTCCACGGTAGATTTATTAAAACAATAATAAAACATCAGGTACAGCACTAACATCTTTGAGTGAATTTTTCAGAACCACATTACAGCAAGATGACATTCACTTGTTTCCGATTCACTTGTTGTATATGCCACCTATATTCTGTGCTAAAAGAAAAGTTTTTCCTTATCAAATATTCCCTGAGCATGAAAGAAAAGAATGGAAAGTGGAACATGATGAAAATGTGCTCGGAGACAGTGTGTAGCTCCCGTGCTATCTCTTTGGCCTGAGGCAACGTCCATTTGTCGTCCATTGTTGGTGGATGGATTGATGCATGGTACTGAGTATTGTAGTGTTGATGGATGCCCTATCTTTCTGACATCGTGGGGTTTGAAGTGAAGACTACTGCCATTTATTCTTTTTTCACCCACACC
The DNA here is from genome assembly GCA_037576815.1 of Pangasius larnaudii. NCBI lineage: Eukaryota > Metazoa > Chordata > Actinopteri > Siluriformes > Pangasiidae > Pangasius > Pangasius larnaudii. Next base: position 26,914,009 of record CM074919.1, on the reverse strand, counting down.
ATAAACTGGAAAAAAAAAACCCTCTTCATATTTTATTTCCTCGTTTCACATGAGTGCCACTTCTTCAATATTCACAGGTAAAACCACTGCAGAAAGAGAATCAGTATGCATGAAGTTCAGAACTTTATTTTTACTTTGTTCTCCATAATAAAAAAAAGATGATTATGAAAAAAAAATAGCATTGACATTAAAGGGATAAAATGAGAGGTTCTTTTTAATTCTGTCCCTGTGGTAAACGTTCTGGTTAAGATCCTTTATCCAGGGTCTAACGAACACAATGGAGGTCGTTCACAGCATCATGCCGTTGCTCATTTGGGTTTTTTTAAATTAATGACTTTAAAGTAAAATAGCAAAAGTTTTAATTAGAGGGAGCAGAGTATTAATTATAAAGGGGCTTTAAAGTGTGAAGGATTTAGACTGTTAATTAAAGAGGAATTTGTTGCGAATGATGCTACCGAAAAGGCGCTAAACATGCGACATGTTTCTGTCGTGAAACGCTGTCCCGTCCTTGTGTTCTCCTTCTCCACTTCTTTATACCTCCTCCCCTTCTGTCTTTTGTTTGCGGTGTGTATGGGGATGAAGGATTAGTGCGAGGGAGCTGGGATGTGGAAGCGATGCAGGCAGAGCCTTCAATCACTTACCTTACCTGCATGCCAGAGATTGAATTAGTGCGCTCAGCATCTCCAGCACATGACTCTTCTGAGGTGTTTGCAGTTCATCCGCCTTTTGTTCATCTCCAACCACTCATTTTCTCCGTTCATCTTCCTGGCCGAACAACACTTCTTTTTTTTTTCCCCTCCATCTCTCGCAAAGTCATTCCTAGCCACTTTCCCAGTCTGATCTCTTCCTCTCGTCTTCTCTCGTGTTGCCTCTTCTTTTCTCCAGTTCTTCTCTACAGTAGCATGAGAGATTGTTTTTTGGAGCCATGGTAAATTAGGCTGAAGTGATTAGCTCAGTTTGAAACGTGATTACATTGCTTTGCTGATTTGCCTGGCAGATGCCCTTAGCCGTGGAGACTTTGGAGACGTAGGTTGCGTCTTTACACGCGGCCTGCTCGCACAGCTGGTGATTTCACCAGAGAGATTCAGGTTAATTGCTTAGATCGTGCATGCTGCACTGGTTCTCTTACACAAACGCATTACCCACTCCATTGCTCTCAGGAGCCAGAAACTTTCTTTACTACTGCAGATTTGTTTTCTCACTTCTCTCTTTGTATGAGATTATAAATGGGAAGTTTTCACCTTTAAGTGGAATTTAACTGCTGGATAATTTTAAGGTGAATAATGGCCTGAGCTGGGTTTCAAATTCCCTAGTGCTTATCTTTTTTTTTTTTTTTTAAATACCCTTAATAAATAGACCTATCTGGAGAGAAGCAGATGCAATCTCGATGCACAGAAGACTACCCACTGGCTAGATCCTACACAAGTTTGGCTATAATCTCAATGTGCTTGGGCCTGTATTATATAACAGCTCCCTCCTCTTTCTCGCTCCCTCTCTCTAATCAGCAGCTTTTACTTAGCCTCGCTTGTGCCTTGCTGTGATAAAGAAAGCAGTTCATACATGACTCACTACCTCACCGCAACGCCGCGATATATTTGACGTCGGCTTTTTTGTAGTCTCCATTTTCAGAAATAGAAATGTTGTGATTAATGTGATGAGCTCTTCAATCACGGCCGTGCAGAGAAAGGCAGACGCAGGCTCCTGTGTGTTCCTTATGATTTCACATGGCTGGAATTAATGGTTTTAATTACAGGCCTAAACTGTGTGCATGAAATCACATGATGTCTGGAGTTAAATGAGGTATGTGCATACACAAATCAAAGTAGACATGCATGATTGCTTCTGTCCCTCGTAGTGCTTGCCTTAACGTAAAAACGACAGGGATTACGATTAATCGTCTGCCAATCTCTACTCGTCTAACTAGGCTTCCTTATCTGTTTATCCCTGCCGCTCTAATCTTCATCTCATTCCCTCTGTCCATTGGCCTGTGTTCATGTGCTTCCTTGCTTTAATCTACGTCTCATCCTCTTTCCCCAATCTCTCTGGCACTCCTAATACTCTCTCTCTCTCTCTCTTTCTGTGTGTGTGTGTGTGTGTGTGTGTGTGTGTGTGTGGGGTGGTGCACCTGCAGCTGGGTACATTGTGTATTCGTTCTGCATATGCGTTCATCAAGGAAAAGTCAGCGCCACTGTCTTCTGACGCTGTGCCTTCATTGGAGCTCGTAATAGTCAAAACAGACAAACAAACTGAAATGAAGGGAGGCACGAGGCTTTTTTTTTTTTTTTCCAAAGCAGAAATGTTAAACAACAATGTTATGTTATAGACACAATAAAAGATGCTTTTTTTCCCTCCTTTGAACAGAGTTTTTTTTTTTTAAGTCGTGCAGCTCTAACTCCTTTGTTCTTCTCTGCACTTTCTAATATACGTGATGTGATGGATTTTTGTTCGCAGGATGGTGCCATTCTAGAGATCTGACAAAATAACAGAGAGCTGCATGACAGAGGGGTTAATATGGACTGATACTTTGGACGCAAGAGTACTGGATAAAGAAAGTGAGCAGGAGAGACAGAGAGAGAGAGAGAGAGAGAGAGAGAGAAAATATAAAGAAATGGGGAAAAAGGAAATTTTGACCATCCAGTGGTGTGCATAAGTATTCACCCCTTTGACCTTTCCCACAATTTGGTGTGTAACAACCTGGAAATGAAATGGACTTATTTGGGATTTTGAATCTACACAAAGTAGCCCATAATACTGAAGTCCAAGGAAAAAAATCAATATATCAAGTTTGCAAAATTATTTACATATAAAAAATATCCTCACACTGAAGCATGCTGGTGGTTGCATCACGTTAAAAGTTACCACTGGCCTCTTTTTTTTTTGCTGGTTTGACTAATGTCTTCTTTACCCAGTCACTGATTTTATTTATTTTTTTTAGTGGACGGCCTTTTCTAGGCAAATTCATCCTCCACTGATTTGAAACCTCTAAATTACTTCTGGTGCAACCATTTGCCACTAGACGTCACATAATTAGTTGAATGTAAAAAGTCGACCTGTGTGCAATTAAAGTGTCACATGATTTTAATATCAATGCACCTGTTCCTTCAAGGCCCCAAAGTTTGTTAGTGAATACACCTAAATGAAGAGCATCATGAAGATCAACAAATCCTGGGCAGAATTCTGGAAAGGTATCCATCAGGGTTTGGTGAAACATTATCGCAAACTTTTGAATATCCCATGCAGCATTATTAAATCATTTATTTAAAAAAGCTGGAAAGAATATGGCACAACAGCAACTCTGTCTAGAGGAAGCAGTCCACCAAAGGTTAGCGAGCAGGTAGAGAGGGTAGGAACCGGTGTGTGGGTGTGCTATCAAGACAGAGAAGCAAAGTGAAGCAAAAAGAAAGACAAAACAGACAGGAAGTAAAAGAAAGAAGAAAAAAAAACAGAACTGCAAAAGGAAAAGTGTGAACAGGTAAATGAGGCAGAGAGGATAGCAAGACAATAGCAAGTTAGACGGGAAATGTGTGAGGGATTGATAAGTGAGAATGAGAAACTAATTCTCACTTCACTCTGAGCTGAAAGATTAAGGAAGAATACTGATAGAGTGGGTTGAGAGAGAGATGAAGTGATGACTTCTGAGAGAGATCTTTGAATGGCTAATACCCTGGAGTAGGAGAAATGATGGCAGGGGATAAATGAGTGATAAAGTAATGTAAAGATAAATAAAAAGAAATGGGAAAAAAAGCAGGCTCCTGAGATTCTTAATGGAAGGCTAGAGTTAACAGAAATGCCTCGGTCGCTCAGAACAGCTATGTTTTTTTTTTTTTTTTTCAGAAAGAAAGAGAGATGAGAGATGAGGCTCAATACTTCTGTTATCATTTTAGATATCTGGGCAGCTCTCTGTTCATGTCCTTTAGTGCACTGGTTCTCAAAATAGGGCCTGTGAAGCACAGCTAGGGGCTTTGTGATTTTTATTTCATTAGCTACAGTGATGGAAATCACAATCACTGTGAGCAAAGTATTTATTATTGAATTCTTAGAGTTATTTTGGCTGTTTGTCTGGTCACTTGGATTGAACGGTTTAGTCCAGACCTCAAGACCACAAAAACAAGTAAGGAATAAAAGGCTCTGTGTTCATAATCCAAGGTCCGTGAAATGTATTTTACAGTTAAACGCTGCAAAACCTTGCCTCAGAGAATAGGGACTTTAGGCACCAACAGCTGTAGGGTCGGCTATGGCGTGATTTAGTTCCAGTCCTTTTAGTGGAAAACCAAAAGCAACAACTTGGAACGGAGTGTAAACTTTGGGGAAGAAAATGTCATTTAAAAAAAAGCAAGAGAAGTACTGCATTATGCATAAGAAGATAAGCGAATCTCAGAGGAAAGGTTTGTACTTTTGTACAATGCCAACAGGTCAGTTAACTTTGAATTACCAAAACAAGAATGTACCTTAATTCAAATTCTGTTTCAACTTTTGAGTGTTTCTGTGATTAACTAAGTGCTTCTAAAATATCAGAAACTCATTATGATATCAAAGTTGACTTTCTGTGATTGCTTTGGGTCTCTGGCGTCGTTACATGTCTTCAGAAAAATGGATTCAGTTATAAGCGTCTTTGACCTAAATGCTCTGAATGCATAGAAGGAATAGTGTTGTTAAAGTGTAGTGTGTTTTTGCTGTAGTCGAATCGTGGGATGGAGCAGGAGGGAGCGTCGAGGCACATTTGTGTATGCATACTACAGCTTTAAAGTCCCTAATACCTGTCCCAGTGCCACGTGGTTGAGGAATCACACACAGGTGCACATGTAGAATCTGATAAAAGAACAAGGCATGGAGGATTATAGTGGAATCTTTTCCTCTGTGCTAGATATGGCTGCATCTTTCTACTTGCACAGATACAGATGTGAGATTCTTCTCTTTGGAAAGTCTTACTTTCAACTGCCTTATATTCTGCCTTATAGTCACGGCCTCCTACACTTGGTGCTCTACTTACTGCACTGCTGTACTCTTTTTTTTACTTTCTTTTTGTTTAAAAAACAACCAACTACTGCATGTCTACCTGGGGGTGACTACTGCCTGCCCTCTACTCTGGTTTTAAATCGGTGCCTTAGCATCGTGACCTTGAGCAGCTGTTGAGATGGCGGGAGCAATGGGGGGGCCAGGGACCACATGAATATAAAGGGGAGAAAGAGGAGGAGGGCTGTCTTACCTCTTAGACATCTGTGACACTGTCTGCCTCTCTCTGGAGCCGATCCAGACCTTCCACTGCTCTTGCACTACCCCACAACCACACCCGTCTGCTCCATGTCCCCGACACATGACCTCTCAAAACCCCCAAATAGTATGCCAGCTCGTAGCATAAGGCGTAAAGGGGTAACTAGGCTTCTGACAAGCTACTGCTAAAACTAGCACTGAAATACTGCTTCAGGAAATAGTGTTGAGAATACATCATCAGAATAAATGCACTGCACAACTCCTCCCGACATAAAAATGAATTTATCTTCTACATAATGCAACGAAGGCTGAACTTGAGTCCATATTAAGCTCTAAATTTGTACTGAAATCAAACTAATAAAAAGCCAAGCAACCAGTTTATTGGAGTATGCCCCATAGCTCTACCATGGAACATCAAGCAAATGTATCTCAATTTTGTACAACAGGGAGTAAACCAAACTCCTAAATCTGTTCCCAAATAAAGGCACTAAAGATATAATACCAGCTAAATAAAAGCAGCAAGCTGTTAGCGTGTCTCATGACACTGAACTAACTACGTCTACTGTACCACTGCCGGCTGGAATCTGCCCTCGGGCGCAGTCCAATTAATACTTCACAGTACAAAAGCATGCAGTGTTCCTAATAACCAGAGATAGTAAAGAACTAACCTACGGCATCAGCTCAAATAAGTTGCGTTGTGGCGTTATGGCCAGATGTGTGTGTGTGTGTGTGTGTGTGTGTGTGTGTTTTTATTTTCTATTTTAACACACAAGCACATACACACTGATAATTACAAAGTGTTTCAGACGGCCGTATTCTGAAACCTTTCCAGATGAGGACGGCAGTATTCAGAGCATGTAAGTCCAAGAGTTACATGAATATTTACGTAAGGAAATTTAAGCGTATTCAGAAATGGGTTAAGCTTAAACTTGTTTATGCTGATTTTAATTACGTGACGTCTAACGGCAGCTGGGTGCCAGATTTTTTTTTTTTGTGTGGAGTAGTAGAGACTGGGTTTTCCAATAGCATCTAGACTTCTGCCTTTACACACCAGCACTTTGCTATCAAATGTAATACTGTGTCACAAAAGCAAGAAACAGTACTCGTAGTAACTAGGACATTAAATATTGAAAACTCGATTTAACTACATGGCTTCCTCCCATGTTGTTCGGCATCTTATAAAATAGCACTTGATCCAGCACATTCTGTTATTGTTTCTTTTTAAGCAGCACTCAGTCACTCAACAGTCTAAAACGTGGGATATAAGCTATTGTATCATGACAAATTTTGCCAAAATTAATAAAATAATGCTAATGTTTTTGTTATTTCAATGCACACTCCACATTTTGAAAGACAAGATGACTGATCTGCTATGCTTTCAACTCGCTTGAAGTCAATAAATAATGTATCCATAAAAAATTCAGCCCTCCAGAAAAGCATTGTCTCTGATTAAGATGCCGTCTCATCCGATATCCTCCGTTTGGGGAGAACAAAAACCCCAAGAACAACCTTTTTGTGTATTTTAAAAAAGGTATGATACTGTAACTTTAATTAATGAATATATTTAATATTGTTCCCAGATCCCATTCCATAATTTTTTGCTTTGTCTTTACAGTGCAAGATATGACTTTCAGTGTGACTGTGTAATTACATTAAAGCGTCAGACTTAATACTGCTCCTCACTCAAAAAAAAAAAAAAAAAAAAAAAAAAAAAGAAAAGAAAAGAAAAGGCGCTTAAGTTAAAGTTGAGACATGCCTCTGTCTATATCAGACTCCATCCTGCATGCATAATTCTCATGTAACTGTCTGAAGGGAGCTTTATTCTGTAGTTACGTCTGAGGCCTGAATACTGATGTACACAATTTCAATATTAAATCTACTCTAAATACGGGCCTGAAACCACGATGCAGTTCTTTCGGGGAGAAAGGAAATAAGAAATAGAAAACAAATTGAACCGCATTAAAAAAAAAAAAAAAAAAAAAAAAAAAAACCACACATTTATCTGATATTAGAGAAATGTCATTAGAATTACAAATCAGACTAATCAGCAGCATACTAAAGAGAGAGAGAGAGAGAGAGAGAGAGAGAGAGACGGTAATGGGGAAGGGGCTTTGTGACTTGAGGGATTAAAAACAGTGAAGCTTGAATGCTTTTTTTGATATGGTGGCACACAACTCTACACTTATATCAAGTGGGGGAAAAAAGCAAAACCCTGCTGAGTGACTATCTGTGCGCTCCCAGAATAAGTAAAAAGCTTCCAGAGGTTCTGAGATTATGCTGGAAAACTCTAACACACATACACACACACACACACACACACACACATACATTATATATATATATATATATTCGTGTATAAGACACAAGGCAAAGCGGTACAACACACACCCGGGCGCTTGACCTGCCATGACTCCGTATTGACCAACTGGAACTCATTATGCAACACTCATCACCATAAAGATCGTGTCAGAGCATCATCAGTAAATTAAAAAAAAAAAAAAAACCAGCATGTTGAGGTCTGCATGATTTGATGTATGACATTTCAGCTCTTAAAACAACACGGCAATTAGCAAAGGCGGCAGCAGAAATCGATATCAGGAAAACGAATCGGTTACAGCGGCGTTAATCAGTGAGAGTTTTACAGCTGTGTGGTGCAGTGCAGTAGTTATTTTTTTTATTTATTAAAATTAAATTCATTATTAGTGAGAGGAGGTGAAAATACAGTGCATTATGATATATGATATGATATGATGCTTAGCTTGCGGAGTCAGTCTATTTGGCAATCCTAGAAAAGTAATACACAGTCAGAGCCTGGGTCAGGGTCAGCATTTGGTGAGAAATTATACACACCAGCTTTAGGTATTCAAGAAGTCTGACTATATGTTAACTGGCAGGAGCTGGCAGCCAATCAGGAGAGAGAGAGAGAGCATATGAGTGTCAATGAAACAAACATGAGTGAGAGTGAAAGAGTCTGATAGTACTATAAGAGGAAAAAGGATTTAGTTTTTTTCCCCCTGTCTGAACAGGTATTTGTGCTTTTGGTGAGAACCAATTTATCCTTGATGTGGAATCTGTGAAGTCGCGAATAAACTCATGATAGCCAGCTAGTGACGCGAGGTATTGACGAGTATCTCTGTATTTTTGGATTTCAAACTTGATCTCCTTGTCAGTTGATGCTGTGGTGTGGGTTTTAGTTAGCATGCTAACACTTCCTGGTTCATGGCATCCATTTTAGAACAAAATACACAGATTAGATAACAAAGCACATGATATATAGTACGAGATTACAGATTACAGAGGAAGCCCTTTTCCCTTTCAACCTGAATTTACAGTGTATTCATAAAAGACGTCTACATGTTGACTGGCAGGAGCCAGCAGCCAATCAGAGGAGAGAGAGAGAGAGAGAAAGAGAGAGAGAGAGAGAGAGAGAGAGAGAGAGCGAGATGTAGCACAAGAGCTAGCTAAAGTTAGGGGAGTGTAGTTTAGGTGCTGTTTATGATCTGAGCTGTTTATCGGCGACGCACGGGCACTGCTGCTTGATCAGACAGTCACAGCAAGATCTAACCGGCAGATGGAAGATAAAAGACAAGCTCATGTTGAGAGGTTTTTACTCTTTCATCTGGCACACACTCACTGCGATGTGCACAGTAAAGTTATTTTATTCTCATAGCACTTCTGTAAGACTGAACAAGCGTGAGACGCAGAATAATTATTTGGATGGGTGTCTAACTACACCACTGGTCCATTTCGGCGTACTGCTTAGCGTGCAAAGAAATGCTCTTCTGCAAATAGCTTGCAATTGCATTTTTCTACCAGAGGGGGCGAAATGACGAACGTTTACGTCCTGCAGCTTTAAATGCATTGTAGAATCCTGTATACTGTACATATGTATATATATATTTGCTGTTGGGTTTAAATAAAAGTGCACAGATGTACAAGTTCTGCATCTGACTAGGCACCAAGCTTAACTGATGCATCGATCCAGCGTGTTTCTGTGATGTACAGCGGAGATACCTAATAAATCTCGGCACATGCGTAGCATTTTGCTAACGTCTCTGTATCCTGGGTTTTAAAATCTATGTGAAGGAGCAACCAAAACAAATTTTCCATCGAGCCTGTTAGCAGAAATGACACCTCCATTCATTCTGGTTCCCGGCAGCGTACTATACTTGCACTGTGGCATAGTTGTGAGAAAGAGAAGAGCAAATAAGACACATTGAAGGGGTCTACGTTGGAAAAATGACATCGGTTTGCATGAAAAATCAGGCTAAAGCCCACTGATCTGTGTCTGTTACACAGTACATGTCCTATTTAAACACTGCTTTGTTCCACATCAGAGCCAACGGAGATAAGAACTGGAGACTTATAAAATAAGAGTGTAGTTAAAGCAGAAACTGAGTCAAACATTTTAAAGGAAATGATTGGGTGTCATTATTCTGTCTCTTTCATGTTGAGGCTTTTGTCAGTTCCTGAAAGCTTTTAGCGGTGGAAATATTAAAATTCCATCACTAACCTTGTTCGATTGGGATTCATTCGGCTTGAAAATATCTCCCGCTTGTCTCCCTGTGCCTTCGCTCTGCAGGTTTGCCCTTGAAAGGTAAAGTAAAAGATAAACACAGAAGGAGAGAGAGAAAGATTGAAGTAGATGTGTTTTTCTGACAGGTTTTCCTCCTTTGTGGGAAAAAAAGAAAGCATGTTGTACAGAGAAAAGAACACATTTTCTACTCATGATGCGACCTTGATTCTGTTCATAAAAAGGTTAATGTATTATTATCATGACACACCAAAGTTTCCACACACACACACACACACACACACACACACACACACACACACACACACACACACACACACACACACACTGTGCTGCAGGAATAGAGTCCAAGATTTTGGGGGTCTTTCTGCAAAATGTCAGCCACTATTTTGAAAGGATCTGATAGCTTTTTGATGTTGAGAGCCACTGATGCTGAAAGAGAAGAAAGCCTCTCTAGAC
>CM074919.1:26862914-26874691 GCA_037576815.1 Pangasius larnaudii | reverse complement strand
CAGAAGATGGTGGAATGAACCGGTCAAAGGCCTGGGCTTGAGAAAATTTGCCAAGAAGAATTGGGGGCGGAGGGGGTTGGGGAATCATATTCCAGATGTGCAAAGCTGATAAAGACACATCCCAGAAGACTTACAGCTGCATTTACAGAGAAAGGTGGTTCTGCCAAGTATTTGTTTTTAATTATCTTTACCTTTAAAGATACCTTTAAATGTTAGACATATGGTGTAAATCAGATGGTTATTATTCCAAATAAATACATTTTGGTTCCAGATTGTAAGACTATATAAAATGTGGGGAAGTTCAAGAGGGGTAAATAGTTTTGCAAATCAGTGTATAAAATGCATGTTCATGTTAGATCATTAAAAAAACAAATATAAAATACTTACTTTGATAGTAGCACACACATACAGTACATGCTCATGCCTATGTGCGCACATCTCATACATAGTATATATATATACACACACACACACACACACACGCAGTATTTCTTAGCCTTTGCTCCGATAGATCTTTTATGTTTGTTCATTCATACACAGCACTTGTGAATGTGTACATGCTTGTGTAGGACACGCTCTGACAAACAGGCTTGGCTAAGAGGCTTTGCTTTCTTTAGGAGTCTGACAATGCCGATGCCCTTGTGGGGCTGGACGACTGAGTGCATTGCAAATTTTGGCCTTATTGTAGTTTCTGTCTCTCACTCTGTCTTCCTCTCTCTCTTTGTATTTACTTTATATTTTTCATGTAATGCATTTTTTTTTGCATAATGAAAGTTTAAAACAACACAAAAAGAGGTGGCTGAAAAGAAAAAAATAACAGCAATTAATAATGCTAAATATTTATTCTGCATAGTTTCCCAGTACAGTGCAAAGAATTTTCTGCCACAGAGGTTTTTTTTTTGCATATTTTAAAATATCCTAGACATTTTTAAGTTCTCAAATTTCATATAAAAAGGTCCCTTTGCTAGGAATAACTATACTCCTGCTCAATCAGCCAATCATTAGGCAGCAGCGCAATGTTTAAAATTATGCAGATTCAGGATTAACATCTCCTGGTCTTTTTCCAATGTTCGTCTTTGGGTGATAGTCTCAGATTCCTGATCTTGGCTGGCAGGAGTGGAATCCGATGTGGTCTTCTGCTGTTGTAGCGCATCCACGTCCACCGAGTTTGGATGTGTTGAGCATTCTGAGATGCTTTTCTGCTCACCACGGCTGTAAAGAGTGCTTATTTGGGTGACCGTAGACTTCTTGTCAACTCGAACCAGTCTCCTCAAGAAGGAGTTTCCATCTGCAGAACTAGACCTGTGTCTGTGAAAACTCTAGAGACCGTTGTGTGTGAAAATCCCAGGAGCACAGCAGTTGCTGAAATACTCAAACCAGCCCATATGGCACCAACAACCACACCACAGTAACGGAGATCAGGTTTTTCCCCATTGTTAATGTTTGGTGTGAACATTAACTGAAGCTCTTGACCTGTACCTGCCTGATTTGATGCATTGTGCTGCTGCTACATGATTGGCTGATTGGATAACTGCATGAAAGAGCACCTGTACTTAATACGTTATATCTACGCTGAAGGAACCTGGGTGCCAGGTCATCCTTCCTGAACACTTGTGTTACTGATAACATTGACGTGCTGTACAGGAAAGGCCAGTTTAGGCTGGAGCTATTTTATCAGTCTGTCACGGCCAGCATTCTTCTTATGCTGTGGTCTGCTGGGGTGGCAGCGTCAACGTAGGCGACAGCGAGCACCTGGCACTATTCATGAGGCCAAGAACCATTACAGGACTCACTGGAGGCGGTGACAGAAAAAAGAATGGTTGCAGTCTTGGAGAAAAACAAATGTCCTCCATGATATGATAGCCAGGAGCCTGGTCCCAATGTGCTATCCTTCCCCCTGTTTTCACAGACAAGCAATAATCCAAGGACAAAAACAATAATACATTCTGCTTAAATATTCTGCTCGCTTTCTGCACAAATGAGTGAAATCTAACAGCAAACGTGCTTCCTCTTTCAAAGACTGAAACAAAAGCAGAACAAGAAACCCAGAAAGTGTACTAGCCAGTTCAGAGGTATTTTCTCTCCCTTGTCCATTTTTATGGGAATTTCATTTGAAAAGCTCACATCATTGTTAGTCTAGACAAAGTTCCACATCACCGGTAAAGTTCGCGTTACCATTCAATGCTGCGACACGTTTCTGGCTTTGAAACTGTGCAGCTCTTGTGTTTCCAGCAGCTTTTGTTTACGATGGTTAGTACAGTAAGGCATCTGCCAGGTTCCTCGAACTATTATTCCTATAATAGCTTGCTTGGAGAGACTTTCTTACATTTCTGATAAGAAACAACTTGTTTATTTTACTTTATTTTTGTGTGTTTATTCAGCTTACTGCTTGTGGCTGTCACGAGGCCCCATGATCTCTGGGGTCCCACACACTTGCATGGTTTGTCTGCTGGAAAAGACCATAAATGAGTATAAGTAATTAGATGAACTTAGATGTGTCTTCTTTGTCTTCAAGGGCTACTGTAGTGTCCAAAATTCCTCTTGGGAGTGACAGACATTTATGTTCCCCTTCTTATATTCAGCTTATTTCATTATTAAATGAAAAGCAGATTTCTTACTAACAGGAGCCATTTCTTGCTTGTTCACACACCTGCCCCCGAGGAGGAGGAGGAGGAGGAGGAGGAGGAGGAGGAGTTTTTTTAAGTTTATTTGTAGGCATATTCTTTATGTTGCTCATAACGAAGCTGAAATGACAGTTATATATTACCAGAAAGGTCATTTGACCTGATTTACTAAGTAGTGAACAGAACATGAGGGTTTTAAATGTAAAGTGTCATCCCTTTTCCTCAGAAAAAAAGGAAAAATAAAAGGATATGGATGATTAGTATGCAGCACAGTAAATATTCCTCCCTCCATGTGCTGTGCTGTAACTGAATTTTGAAGAAGGCACATATTTAAAGAACTCAGGAAGGAACATCCACACATTTCTAAACTGGAAGTAGGATTAGATGGGGATAAGCAGTACTTTAGACACATTTGTGTTGAATAGAAGGTGTCCGTGGTTATTTATTTGGCAGTGCTGGCAATATTTGCACAATAGGCTTAGACTTGGAAAGTTTAGCGTCTTGGGAAATAGTCTTCTTCCAATAATCACGCTGAGACAATTAGAAAATAAGGAAAGTGTGTCAGGTTGGGGATAATTGGTTGCATTGCATAATGCATTGTTCTCTAGATACTTTTACATTTCGCTTTGGGTTTGGACGACTTTCTGCTTGCAAGCCTTGAAAGCTCAGATTTTGTAATCAGCACTGGAACTGGTCAGAAATCAAATTTGTGCAAAAGGTCATTTTCTAAAAGCACTTTGTAATTAATTGACTTGCTGTCAGTGTGCTTAAGAAGGTGCCTGAATAAGACGTGTCCTTTCGTCCCCCTCTCAATCTGAAAGAACAAGAGGTGAGGTCCTAATGGAACGAGACGTGACAGAATTAAAAGGCGCATTAGTTGAGATTTTAATTTGAATGATCTTAAATCTGTTCCAAACTTTAAATGGCAGGCAATTAAAATCTTGTAAAATACAAGATTAATGACTTTGTGGTTAGGCTTTAATAACTGCCGTCATGTTTCCAAATTTTAACCTAATGCCATAACTTCTCCATTCTTCACTCATCTTTTTATTAAGAAATTTTGCAGCTCCTTTGAGGAACAAACCCCTCTGTTCCTATGAGGAATGGCAGCTTCCCTTGGGGTTAAACCTCCTCTAGAGTACCCTAATATCTCTATCTCTTTCTTTCACTCCGCCTCTGCTTCCTCACATCTTATGTTTCTTTCTCCGTCTATCCGCCTATATCACTCTCACCTTATCCATTTCTCTTCTTGGCTATCTCAAACTGTGCTTGCAGGTATTTTATAACACTATCAAAGGCAGTCTCCTTGCAATTCTGCTCAATTACTTGGAATGGCTTAAAAAAAAAAAAAAAGTCATCCAAAACCTGCAAGGTCAGTTCTGCCTCATCTTTCTCTCTGTGAGTGGATTAGCATGGAGTTGACAGAGGTGTAGCTGAGGTGTAGCCTGACGCTGTTTTTGGTGGGTGCTTACGATAACATACTGTGTGGATGCAGCTGATTATTTACGTGTCGATTCACGTGTCTTGTGCGGTATTTGCGGTATACCGGTCAAAAAACTAGTCAAAGAAGTCATCATGATGATTCCAAAGCCAAACATCAAATGTGAACAAAGATATATCACGTAAATTTACACAACAAATTGAAATGTTTTAGTGGGGGGGGAGAAAAAGCAAAAGAATAAAGTACAATAACCTGGTTGCAGGTTTCGAGCCAAAACAGATTGGTATTTGGAGCTATCCATGATTCCCTCTACCTTGACAAGAGCTCCAACAGAAGAGAAGCAGCCCCATAGCACGATGCTGCCACCACAATGCTTCACCGTGGGTGATAAAGCCGTCTTATTTTGTGCCGAACATATCTTTTAGAATTATGCCCAAAACGCTCTACCTTGCTCTCATCACACCGTAACACATTTAGCTACATGGTTTGGAGTGATTGAAGTTGAGGCTAGATTAAATAATGAAGCGACAAATCAGAATAATGGCGCCACTTCTCTTACAGCTTGGCATCCACTCAACATGAGATTTATTTCTGGCTGCAGCACTGGGAGCCGATCAAACATAACAAACTCTCATGGACAGACACACTAAGCTGTAAGATGAAACCGGTGCACAAACCTACACGCATTCACACATTAACATGCAAAGTGCGTTTCTCAATAGATACAAGAAAACTAGATGCTACTTTCATTCATCCACATGTAAGCAAGTCACTGGGGATGTGCAGCTCAACCCTGATAAAAAAAAAAAAATCACTGTAAGTCAATTTGTGTTGAAACGATTGCTCTGAAATTTGCTTTGTTACAGATGTCATACCTGCTGCTTACATCTCTGCTGATTTTCAGTCTGTTTGCCGGGAGATTCTCACTGCTTTGGCATTTGGTACACCCGCCCAGGAGCCTGTTAAAAACGCTGTGGCTGTAGGAGACTCTATTTTCCAACACGTGGAACATGCCGTGTGTTTCGAGTTGTCGGCGAGCTGCTAAACTGAGCCATAATGCAACAACCTCCTGTCCCTGTGCATGAACCAATGCTGAGCATCCTGTCGCGTAACCGAATACATCCAAAATAAGCATAATATACAGTATTTTGCATCCATTATGACTGTTTGAGTAGCCTACGCTGAAAAAAAAAAAAGCTCATTTACATGAATTTACTTAATTCAAATGCGAACGCGTTCCACGTGACTGGGTTGAGTCACATTAACACAGTTTGTTTGGTACATCCAGCATGGGCTGGTCATGGATTTTCAAAGCTCTGAATAAAAATCACACTCCATACGCTCACCCAAACTGAAGATCGGAGCCACGTCACTGGCGTTCTGCAACAGCCACTGACGTTTTAATCACGTTAATTTAATACGTCGAGATTTCACGACGTACTTGGTTTTGTGTTAATACTACATAAGTTGCTCACGCTCACGCTACATAATTCCATCTGGGTTATTAGAAACGTGTTTAAATTAAGTTTAGTAGAAGCAATGAGATCACGTTTGGATGAGAAACGTAATATTTTCCATGTAAACTATACTTCTCTCAAATCTGACGAGCCACAGCCTCACAACCTCATCCACCAAATCATCAGAGTCCAGCTCTACAATCTCCATCTCACTGGCTAGCAGAGACAGCATGTTGAGTCTCCCAGGGCCCATTTAAATTCATTTTTAATAGGACACATTTGGAAAAAAAAAAAAAGAATTAAATAAAAAGAAAGTTTCTTATGTGTTTTTTTTTTCCCATTGACAAGCCTACGAGTGTAGGTTTATGGTTATCAAGCTCCAATTAAAAACGGTTAGGACCCAACTACCGCTCATTGGTTACACATTCAGACCCAAAAGCATTTCACAGTTCGGATCAGATTCTGTGACTTTACATTCTTTGGCTCTTGTTCTCCGTACTGTATGTATCATGGTACATATATACATATATATATATATATATATATATGCGAGGTGCTGTGGAGATTTGGACTGGGGAAAAAAAAAGAGAGAAAATAAATGGTAGCTGCTTTTACAGAATATCATTTCTATAATTATCGAGTGTCTGCTCCGTGTTCTCAGTGCTCAGGTGATTTTCTACTTTGGCGAAGGTTTGTTTACCTTGTCATTTGGGATGCTTTTGCTGCACAGATTTGGCAACCGAGGTAATAGCACATAGGTCATGAAGCCATCAGAGATTCAACACATGAAGCAGAACATTTTTGATATTGCCAGTTTTCCATTTGTTAAAGAAGCCACAGCCAACGAGAAGAAAAAAAATAAAAAGTATGCTACTAATTAATAGGCTAATCAAATGACATATTAGCTGTATTAATATCCTCTACGCTGTTTACCTGTTCTGACATGAGAGTCTTCATTTAATAAAAACATTTATTAACACATTAACCTCTTTAGTCGTGTGCTGATCGTACGATTTCACAGCGTCTGCGCGCTTCATTAGGAGTGTATTTAGTATTAGTGTATTTGCATGATGAGCTACAGCCTTCGCAAACTGAACTTTCATTTCAGGTGCACGGTCACGAACATGCGTCTTTGCGCAACATGGATCCTCTGGAATGGATGTAGACTTTAGGCTGGATTTGTTTTAACGTGCCTTAATGTGGAAGGGAAGAGCTTGTGGTGGCTGTGTGATGGACAGATAAATGGATTTCATGACAGATGACTACACAGGTATGCCTGATCAGATCAATGTCTTTTTTTTAATATGACGACTCGACGTGAAAGACGAAGATACAGAAAGGCTTTTCTCATATATGTTAGTAATTCATTTCTCTAGAGCCCGTGCCAGGTACCGAGTCCAAACCAGAGAGCGAGCGAGAGAGACAGTTTGAAAAAGAGGAGGGAGGTCGAGACAAGGAAGTAGAGGAATGGGAAGAAGAGAGGGAGTTTAAGAATAGAGCAGAGAAATGATAATCATGGTAATTTGTCCTTAGGGACAGTGAAGGAGAGAATGGAAAAAAGGGAGATGTAACAGAGAAACACAGGCTGTAAGAATAGGAGAAGTAGCAGTGACACAGAAGGGAGAGGAGCACACTTAAATCTGCTCAAGTTTGGAAGCTTTTTTATTTATGGGCGCGTGTCTGTGAGGGTGTCCATGCTCACGCGTTTGTATCATCCATTACACAAGCACGCGTTCACTCCATCTGTCTCCATCTCAGCCTGAGCTCCCTCTATCACACATGTACACACATTCACACTAGTCATATACAGTCTCACGTGCAGAGGGACTCAAACACTCGCTGGCATTATACTTAATGTCACTCGTGCAAGCCTTCACATATGTATACACACACACACACACACACACACACACACATCACACGCCCACAGCACAGATTTGGCAGTTTGTCAGTCTGAGCGAATAACAGCGAGATAAAGAATCTTAAAGGTGACAAACATTGTTATTTACCTTTAGGGCTAATTCTTCTCTCTCTCTTTCTCTCTCTCTCTCCCTTTTGTCTGCTTCCATCTGGCTTGCTTTTAAAAGCATTGCAGAGGCCAATCATTCACACTGAAAATAAAACACAAGTGCCCAAATGGGTCTCTTTCCCCTCACTCATCAAAACACTTACCGTGTGCTCTCAGCACATCATAAATCACATTTATTAACAGCAACATTTATGCCCTTATAAGCCCATAAATCTCATTTCCACTGGTGTACCTAAACCTGTGCAGTGGAGGGTCCACATGACGATTATTGTAGAGTGTTAAAATAAGACGGTGTGGCAAGATGATGACAAGCTCAGCTTCAAATCATGTTTGAAGACAGATGTGATGGAGACAAATCTGTAGACTGGGGCAAGGTGTATATGTACCGTAGCTCTCCTTGAGATATGTATGCTTTGTCAGTCATGGCTCTCACATAGATTACTCAGTTTAGGAGTGAAATAAATCATTGTTTTCAGCTTCCTGAGTCTTCTGGGATATATTTCTATCTGAATACTATCTAAATCCTGATATTTTTGCCCATTCTTCTTGCCAAAAATTGCTCAAGCTCTGTCAGATTGGATGGAGATCATTGGTAACCAGCAATTTTAAAGTCTTGCCACAGATCCGCAATTGGACTGAGGTCTGGGCTTTGACTGAGCCATTCTAACAAATTCAGCTTCTCGGTTTTTGAGCCAGAAGTCTCATGCAAAGTGGAACAAGTTTCTTCTAGGATTGCCCTGTATTTGGCTCCATCCATCGTTCCCTCAAATCCTGACCAGTTTCTCATTCCCTGCTGTCGACTACATCCCTACAATGTGATGCCACCACCACCATGCTTCACTGTAGGTATGGTGTCCTCAGGGATTTCCAACACTTATCACTCTGAACATACCCAAATAATGGGCATCCACATTCCCCAGGAATCATGTGACACTTTAATTGCACACAGGTGGACTCCATTCATCTTATTATGTGACATCTGATGGAAACCAGAACCAGCTAATGGGTTCCTATGCAACTACAATTACTACTTTTTCTTTACTTTTACTTATATTTTTAGTTGTAAATAGTTTAGCTATAACTATATTTACCCCCCCCCTCTTCAATATTATAGGCTGTTTTGTGTAGTTTCATGACATCTATAATTCCAATCGAGTCCATTTCAGTTCCACTACAAAAGGTGGAAAAGTTCAGGGTGGGTGAATACTTACGCACAGTCAGATACGTTTCGTCCCAGGCCAATTCCATGATCTTACACTAGGTTAGAGATATTCCTGTGGTCTGTGATGCACTAAAGGCCGCTTGTTAGAATGAATAAAAATGCATCCCAATGGCCAGGTATCCAAGCGTAAAGGATTCACAGGGGAAGGACAGAGGAAGGTGGAAGAGGGAGGAGAGAAGCACTTCCATGCTATGGCAACATTGACAGCTGTTATAATTTGAACATGAATTAGTTCCAGCTCATGCTGAGTTGAAACAGCACTTTTTCCTCTGCTAGTGCTGGTGATTTGGTCCGATTCAGACAGTAGAGAGGAGGAAGAGACTCAGGCTCCCTGTGGACTCCCCCTTTTTTTTTTTTTTTTTTTTAAAAGGGATCTATGGATATCAGCAGGCCGCCAAAAACTGCTCCTGAAATCATACCACACACTTTTTGGATTGGTCCCTAAATCCATGTAAGGCTATGTTAATACTAGGCACTTTCACGCTGTTTTTTTCTTCTCAGAGTCAGGCTACTGAAGAATGGACCAGCAGGGCTAACTGGCAGTACCTTCTGGGTCATGGGGTTTAGCAAGCATTCAATCTCAAGGGCATTTAGTCAGAGAGCAGGAGGGAAATGGATGATGGATCAGGAGGATAAGGCAGGAATAAGCAGCATGTGCTGTGCTGACTAAGCTGTTAGCAATTTAGCAGAAAAATAAACACACACACTTGAAAAAGTAAGGTTCTCTCCATAGTCATGGAGGCCTATGACTGTACTGACCCTGCTTTGAGGGAGGGGGGGGGGGGTCACTATTAATTTACTTGTTGAACAAAAAACAAAATGATACAAAAGTTAAATGGTGATAAATAAAATCAGTGCAATAAAATTGCAAAATAATAAATCTGTGTGTCATATTACAATATTTAAGGACATACCAATTCTTAAAATGGACAACATGGCTCAGCTAAAAATAATCGACCCTGGAACTGAGAGCGAGCAGCATGGAATCTTGGGTCCGTCCTTATAGATCAGTGACCAGCCTGTCTTGAAAGGAAGACAAAGAAAAAGAAGAAACCTTTATTTGTCATATATACATTATAATACAGTGAAATACATATCTTCATATATCCCAGCTTCTGAGGAAGTTGGGGTCAGAGTGCAGGGTCTTGCATGATAAGACACCCCTGGAACATATAGGGGCCTTGCTCAAGGGCCCGACAGAGGAAGCTTGGCAGTACTGGGGCTTGGGGGATCAACTCAAAGCCTTAACCACTGAGCCACCAGTGCAGCAGCATCTGGGAGGATTTTCCAGGCTGATAATGATCTTAGAGTTGTATGGCTTGGTCTCTGGCCTCTACACTTCCTACAATGTGATCTCAAAGTCATTACATTCCATTAAACCAAAGGAGAAGAAAAGACACCATGTGCAATGTACTGTATAATTGGCTGCATTTGGTCTAAAACATTTTTAGACTAACAAAGTACATTTAGCCTGCTTTCTTTTATTATTATTTTTTTACCATCACAATTTTTTCAACTGCCCAGCTAGTCAGCAGTCAGCAGTCCCCGCTAGTGAATGTATTAACCGACTGGCCTATGCAATGCCTACTCTGCAGTGGCTGAAAATGGATATGAACTGAATTAATATTGACCTGAGAAATATCGTTAGGCAGACATTGTCTATTACTCAGCGATTTTGAGGAGAACCCTCAAGCCTGCAATCGGTGGAATACATCAGCAGACCACATAGTTCTCCCTTGCTGAGCAAAGGGGCACTGAGGGGAAGGTGGCAAATGATTTTTCTTCCCTTGTCAGAGCCTGGCAGAATGCCGTCTTGCAGAATAACAGGAGTTAAAGTGATTCCCATTGTTCAGCAGCTTGGCAGGGAGGCAGAGAGAGAGAGAGAGAGAGAGGCGGACAGAGAGAGAGAAGTCATTTCTACTATAATGGGAGTGCACTCCACAGGGTGCCTACATCACTCTGATGAACTTAACCGTTTGTATGGCACCATGGATGTCTCTCACACTCAACCGCAAGCTTGCTGCTTGCTCTCCCCGAGAAATGCAAGGGATGCTGGGAACATGTGAGCATCATTAATAAGAACCCAGAGAAAGAGAGTGAAGATCTGCTCAAGTGAACTTCACCATTCCAGACTAATCCTGTAGAGACCCCAGGTCTCATAATGAGCAGGTCTGGCCAAACATACCTCCGCCCCGGTTCTCTAAAGCAGTGGGGTGAAGTGACGCCAGGGATCAGTGAAGTATAACCTGAACATAACCTGTACTCTCAAGGGTTTGGATGTTAGTCATGCCCTGGACATGTTTCTATTTAGGATGGATATGTGGGCTAAGACAGCGCTCTCTGGTGGTCTAGCGGCAAAGGATCCTGCGCTCTCGCCGCCGTGGCCCGGGTTGGATTCCCAGGTGAGGAACCAACCCTGCCACTGAGGGTGTACTCTCCATGCTGGTCCCAAGCCTGGATAAAAAGGGAGGGTTGCGTCAGGAAGGGCATCCGGCTTGAAACCTGTGGCAAAATGAACATGCAGGCCATGTGGGGACCCCTAACAGAAACAGCCGAAAGACAAAGAACAACAACAACAAGTGGAATAAGACAGTGTGGTATTTGACAAAACAGTGACTTGAGTTTAAAAATGATCAGACTTTTGAAGTGGTATTTGTATGGCCTGTGAAAACCCTTTGCATAGTGAACTTTTGTCATTTTCTACTATATATAGTACTGTATAAAACTACTGAAAAATACACCATATGGGCAAAAATTTGTGGACACCTGACCATCATAACCATCATTCCAGATTTAGTCCCAAACCACCATCACTCTTCTGGGAAGCTTTCCAATAGATTTTGGAGTAGTGATGTGGGGATTTGCTCCACATTAGTGAGCATTAAATGAGGTCAGGCACTGATGTTAAGCGAGAAGACCTGGGGGTGCAGTCACCATTCCAGTTCATCCCAAAGGTGTTCAGTGGGGTTGAGGTCAGGGCTCTGTGCAGGACACTCGAGTTCTT
>CM074919.1:26850221-26861415 GCA_037576815.1 Pangasius larnaudii | reverse complement strand
TTTATTTATTTATTTATTTATTTATTTAATTTATTTACTTACTTACTTATTTATTTATTTAAAATGCACTGACAGTAATATTCACAGCTGGAGACACAGCTTGCTCACACATGTCCGCCTCCTTCTCGAGCTGCTTCGATCTCTTTTTCTGCTTCCATCCCTTCATCTCTCTCTCTCTCTCTCTCTGTGCTTGTCTCCTTTTTGTAATCTTTCCATCTATCCACCCCTCCTTCATTTATACACATCTTTTCTTTTTCACTAGCTGTTTGTGCTTTATTACTCACTTTTTAAAAAATACTAAGTCCAGTTGTTTGTTTCTGTGTATTCATGCTACGTAAGCGAACAGTCCGCATGCTCGAACGTCACTTCCAGTGCCAGATTTACCCCCTCTGTCCTGTTTTATTATGGTGCATATTCGTTCTCAGCAAGCGTGAGTTGTGGGAGTAAACTCTAGCAGCGCTACAGCGCTATACAAACCTACGAAATGCGAATGCTGTGCCGATGTCACCTTTGCAGGAACGTCATGTCGGTTTCTCGGTTGTTGAAAACACTTGGAATATCTCAACCTAACTTCACTTCATCTTCACACGTATATCACATAGACTTTCAAACGTCGCACGTCATGTATCATTGCAAAGCAGTGCATTACGCCTCAAAAACGCCCTAAGAGACTCAAAGCCATTTGCACACGATGCAAAAGCTAATGAGCCAGACAGTCAGTCAGTCAGTGCAACGCCGAAGTCAAACGGAAAGAACACTTTGTCATTGTTCACACAGAGCAGCTCACAATAATCTCATCGATATGCAGTGTTATGGTGCCACAATGAAACCACCATCTTCTTTTTTTAAATTTACTTTGTTTTTTTTTTTTAAATCCATATCAAAATGGTCCTTTGATTCGAACCCCAAGAAATTTTACACTTCCAGCTTTGAACCATATTAAATATTTATATATGGTAATATTTGCAATATGCTAATTTGTTGGTTGAGGCTGTATTTTCGTTATTTGGGGATTGTGTGTGTCGCGCCGATGTCACAGTGGGAAATTTCAACACACAGTGGCATTTATAAGAAGGAAAAAAAATCTTTCCGTGATCTCAAACATAAGAGGTGACGCGCTTTCTTTTCTCACTCGCCATTCTCCAGGGGTCACATTAAATGAGAAAGTCCGACGCAGAAGCAGCGAAGGCGTTTGGCGCAAATATCGGGCTGATGGACCCAGAATGCATTGCAGCTGTATGATGCGCTTGTGCCGAGTTAGAGGTAGAGATCTACGATCTACGTCGGCGATCTACGATAACGACATGAGAATGATGGTGTTGATGACGGTGGAGCTTTGGAAGCTGATCTGTTTGAACAGATGAGGAAGTTAGAGAGCTGGACAGACAAAAACACTAAAGCGCCGCTGCATTTCTCTTCAGGTAGAGATGAATTGCCACTGGCAGGACTCATCAGCAGGGAGTCGAATGGCATTGTGGGTAATCGGTATGCAAGTGATTCAGGGAGGGATTATTTTTCCTTTTAACTTTTGTCTTTGGCCTTGAAATTTTTTTCATCCACCGAAAGATTTGTAAGTGTTTTACAGGCTTGGGACACTTCACGTTTCACTTACAAAGATGTCCGACGGAATTTCCAAGAAAATGTATTCTGCCAGTACAAATGGATTGAGTGTTTTGCATTATCCGCTACAGGAATGCACGGTCTGGAGTAGAGACTGAGCTGTAGGAATGTGTGAGGAGTGTGTGAATTGCCTCCGTCTGGTGAAGTGCAAATCACAGGATCACGAAATGGTCATTTTCGGTTTTAGTCCCGAAGACATTTGCTCATAGGACCAGCTTGAGAGCGGGTGTGAGTCTGCGACGATCACGCTGAGCATTCTCTTAGGGACTGATTCGTGTCTGCAGAAAATAAATGAAAATGAAGGACGAGCCGCGTTTTACTCCAGACAGCGAGTTTGCAACTACCGTAATCATATTCCGGCAAAGGATCTGGTATATAAATGTCTCGATAAGTTTCCTCTCACACTGTTTTATAAAGCATTGTCTAGACGTACTTATTCTGATGATGCAAATACACACACACACACTCACACACTCTCTCATTTGTAGGCCTCGCCACTAAACGTCTACGCTGCACTCGGACTAAACGAATGGAGATTTTATTCATGCGATTTTCAAGCAATGCACGAGCTTTAGCCAGCTAGACACTTTTTAATGACTCTCGTAACTCAACATACCACTCTCCATGGCAGCATAAAGCTTTTCCACCGATAACACTGTTTGGCCACCACTCCCCCCCCCACCTCGCTCTCTCTCGCTTCTCATCATTGCCCCTGGATTAATAAGCAGGCACAGTTTTGTAATTTTCTTTCAGCTTAGGTTCTCATTTCTGTGCAAGCATTTTTCCTCTCTCCATTGTACTCTCGTCAGTCGTTGTACCTTTTAAACCCCTAGAAGTAATTGTGCTATGTGTTTACCAGACTAAACCTATATTACACTGTGGACCCCTAATTAACTCCTACCCATGTCTCCTGTCTGTGTCTCTCCTTCTAATTGGATACCTATTGAGTCCGGCTAATTCGTGCAGTGACGCTGGCTGTGATTAGATGGGAGAGCTAAAATCTAATATCTTGGGTGGAATTTGTATTTTCGTTCGACAAGATAGGATTAATCCCACGTTCTCAAACATTGCCTCTACTACTTAAAAAATCTTAACAAATCAGTATAAAGAAACGCTGCCAAAATGGATCTCATCAAGTAAAAATATCTTGAACTGAACTTTTGTATATTCAAATGATTAAGCTTATTTTATTTTATTTTTTAAAGATTTTTTTTTTTTACTTATTGCAGGCTTGAAATCGTGTTATTCGTTCATGGAATCCAGAGAGTTGAATGCAAATGCAGACTTTCCGTAATAATAAATCAACTACAAAAACAAGAAGTGACTGGAAAAGGCTCCAAAAACTGGAACTACTAAAACAAGGAACTAGACTTGAGGCGAGGCAAAGAAAAGAAAAGAAAAGAAAAGAAAAGAAAAGAAAAGAAAAGTCGACATGAAAACAAACAACCAACCAACCCACTCAGGGTGTGTGTGTGTGTGTGTTTGTATATATATATATATATATATATATATATATATAAAAACCACTGACCACAATATCAACCACACACAAACACACAATACTCTATCACTAAGGAGAGAACACACAGAACTTAAATAGGGAACTAATTAGGGAAACACAAAACAGGTGAGCACAATCAAGGAAGGAAACGGAGCAGACAACAAAAGAAGAAATTTGGGGGGGAAAAAAAGAGTGAAAGTGCCCTCTGGTGGTCTGGGGAGGAATTGTCCGTGGTGACATGACATTATTCTATTGGCAGACAATTTTTGTTTATTTCTAGAAACAAGCAAACATGATCTGATCTTGAAATGATTAAATATGTCTAAAATTAAACTTAATGGCCCTATATTTGTTGCACGATAATCTCATAATGAAAAATGTTCGATAACTTATTCAAGGTATTTTCAGTTTTTTTTTTTCCCTAAATCACAACAAATCGCTCATTAAATTTGAATTGTCCTACATAAAGGGAAAGACAGTATGTTGGTTCTTTATACCTACACATTTAACAATGCACTTTTGAATCGCTGTGTGTAAGAGAACACAACTGCAGCCACTCACAGTGTCTGACCGGGGGACTGGGATTGTGCGTCACACTGCAGCAAAGTCAGGAGAAGTATTTGAAAGCTCACGTCTCATTTCCGATCGCAGCTGTTACATCCAACAGAGATCGCTACTTTGATCTGACGTGTGCAAAGACCCTGAGCTCAGCGTCCCATAAACAAGTGTTTGGTCAAAAAACATGACATGCAAAGATCTGCAAATATGACAAATGTTCATTGCCACTGTATATGAGTGCACAAAGTTTATTAACCCGATGGGATTTTCACTTCTACGCTCCGTGACAGAGCGAACGTCAGAGTGTGTGCTATAGACTGAAATATTGCCCGTGTCCTGTTCAGATTACAGAACAGGCACAGTATAGCATGAATATTGGATTTTGTAGCGTTTCTACTTAGAAACCATGACCTCCCAGTACAAAAACATGCGTATTTGTAATTTAAATATCCACGCTTTCAGTGTCCAGGGTAAAAGCCACTTTGATTAACGTGACAGCACATTGGATGTAAAATGGGCTTAAATGGATGTTCCAAGTGAATGAATTTTAATGATAATAATCTGGAGGTTTTCATTATTATTAAATATTCCATGAATCAAGCTTTTTTTTAATGCATAGAACCATTATAATGGTTAAGAATGGTTAGTAAAAATCTCCGGAGCCGGATATCAGGTGAACCAGAATCTTTGGCTTAGGTAAAGGAAAATAATCGGGGTTTAAACCTCAGGCTTCCACATGATACGATATGAATTTCATTCTGATTCTTAAAGCAAAGATTCAATATTTGATGATACCACTGAATACCATCTGATACAGTTTAGTCTGATTGACCAACATTGTTCAGAAGCCTGCTGTTAATACGTGACTGATGATGAGGAGGATGATGATGAAGTAGTTTTCCTGTATACCAGCTTAATTATGTGTATTACTTAAACGAACCGAGGACTGGATAATATAAAATGACTCGTGTAATGTAAGTGAAGTCAGAGGACTTGGGTAGATATTTGGACTGGATTGGAGCGCACTAAGCAAATGTTCCCCCTGAGTGCAATTACAAAGGCCCAGTGGAGAGAGCTGCGGCTACGAGCCCTTGTGCATTGAGTCTCTTCCTCCATGCTGTTCCATCGGCCCACTAAATCCTGGCCTCCAGGGACCGGCGTAATAATGATGTCTGATCACCCAGAGGATAGTGTGTGTGTGTGTGTGTGTGTGTGTGTGTGTGTGTGTGTGTGTGGATTGTAGAGAAGAGAACTCTTAGGCTTGGGAAAATGATGAATGATTTTTTTTTTTGCGTGCAGCACGGATACCATGTGAGAAGAAAGCTGAAAACGACAGCAGACACGTCCACCACTGCTCGCTGTTCACACGCACACTTCTGCTGCTGCTGTGTGTGTGTGTGTGTGTGTGTGTGTGTGTGTGTGTGTGGGGGTGTGTGGGGCAGCCTGTGAAAAACCTTTCATGCAGTCAAATTTTGACATTTTCTACTATATATAGTTCTGAAGACTACAGGCTTTCTTGGATTTGGTGTGCTATTTGATCTCAATCACAAGGCTACACCCAAAAGAAAAGAAAAGAAAAAAAAGGAGAAAACTGTGTTTATTTAAAAATTCAAGTTTCAGTGAAAGACACCACTGACTGTCGAAAAGTTTTATAGGTTTGATTTTAGTTTAAATGTAATATTGCAAGGTTGATTTTTTTGAAATTACTATTTCTTATTTTGATACGCTTCCTGTCAGCCATTTTATAAACACTACACGGGCCACCTGAGGGCGCTTCCTGGGGGCGGAGCTTCATTAACATGGGCGGGAATCATTCAATTTAGGTCGAATCCACCTAACTTTTTAGAGACCTAATCATGAATAAAAAAAAAAGCTAATCTTACCAAAAATAAAACATTTCCATGTTGTTTTTCATTCTTGCTGTGTATTGGTTATATTGGTCTTGGTTTTTTTGTATTGTTCTATTTTTTTTCGCTTTTTTTGAGTACCAGAAGCACCTATAAGCCGAAAACAAATTCCTCGCGTGTGCAAGCACACGTGGCCAGTAAAGCTGTTTCTATTCTATTCTGTTCTTTATTATTGTATTCTATCCTTTATCCAGTATATTATTGGCAGAAAAACAAACCTCGGTCTAGTCAGCCTGATTTCTTCTGTTTTCCAGACTTTAGCCACAGCCACATTCGATTTGTGTGTGTGTGTGTGTGTGTTATTTTACAAAGGAATTGCAGTTCTAAATCAAGTCCTATCTCTAGCAGGCACTCAAAGCAAGCCCGCTGGTGCTTTTTCTGCCCACTGAAATTGGCCGATTCACAGAGTGACAGCTTTGTAAATCGGTATCAGACAAAGCCTAACATGAAGCCATCTGGATATGAGAGGACGTCTAATATTCATAGATTCCTGCCATCCGGAGCTGTTTGTACTGAAGGGACACGTAGCAGCTTTGAGTCTGTCTTTGATGCTGTCGTGTCTTCTGTTGCTTCTTTGCGAGGCAGTGTTCATGAGAGTCGCTGTATGATGTTGTCGGTTATGATCCAGATTCTAAGGTTATACTAAGAAAAGGCCGGCAAACTGGATTTGATCACGCCTCTTGCCTTGGTGTGTTTGCTTTTGCTTCTTCGTTCCTTCTTCTTCGGTTTCTTTTTTCTCTCCCATCGCACCTGGCTGCAGTGTCTGAGGGAGCAGAGGCTGAAGTGGACTTGGTGAATGAGGTGTACCCGTGGCAAATCGCATGCAGTAAGCTACAATTAGGCAGCCTCTACCAGTGAATACTGCAGCAGTGAATCAGCATAGCTGAGCTAATGTGCTGATTTAATGCAGAGCTTAAGAAAGGAAGGTCACTGTTCTACAGTACTAGCAAGGAGAAAGTAACAACGCAGTTGTCAATCATGCGAGCCCGACAGCTGAGCTTGTTAGTGACTGGAGAAGAATGAAATGAGATGTTTGCTTAAAGCAGTGACTCTGCGTATACACACTGAGTTCCCAGGTTATTAGGTGCACCTACCTTGTAACTACATTCATTAGCATTATTTGGCAAAT
Organism: Pangasius larnaudii; assembly: GCA_037576815.1. Lineage (NCBI taxonomy): Eukaryota > Metazoa > Chordata > Actinopteri > Siluriformes > Pangasiidae > Pangasius > Pangasius larnaudii. The sequence goes on along the minus strand of CM074919.1, from coordinate 26,854,700 downwards.
CTACTACAAGTGTGAAGTCGCTGACTGTCACACAGCTGCTGATAGTCACCCTGTCACTCACTGGAAAAGAATCGCAGGACCATGAGATATGATTATGGAAGGGTTTTCTTAGTCTCAGCACAGCAACGACACTAAGTGGTGTGTCTCTGGTGACGCGGCCTTGCTGGGGTTTTAAAACATTTCCTGGTCTTTATATTAAGACAAAACTTTACTGATCCCATGAAGGGAATTTTTCACACACCTACCTTGCTGCATTTTGTAGGTATAGAGCATCTCTTCCATTTGCAGCATCTTCTAGTCCTCCTGCTGCATGATAGGTGATGCCGGTGTCTGATCCTGACACGCCTCTTTTGCCTCTATGGATTTCTGCTTGGAGCTTCTGCACTTGTGTCTCACTTTCTGCTCTTGTGGATGGACCCACATGGATACCCCAAAGCTCTCACCTGGATATACTTGTATCCAAGAACCCACCTGTTCTCATCCCAGGGCAATGGGCTGCATTCAGTGTTTGGCAACTTAAGCCTGAAAGTTTTGATAATATTTACTCAGGGAAAGTTTCTCATATTCAGAGTTGGGTTACGCAGCTGCTTACTGTTTTTCTGGACTTCCCATTCAGATTATCCAAATCTCTGAGGTAGTAGAAATGTACAAAACAGGGTTTAGACCACTGCCTTAATTATAAAATACTATATTTCTTTATATTTCTTTATATTTTGGGGAAATAGACCCAACAAAATTCAGTAGAAACTACCCCGTCAGGTGTGAAAATACCTTCATGAGTGGGCGTGACTGGGATAAAAATACTGCGTCAGCGGATAGTCTTTTGTTGTGATAGTCCACACACACCCGCAGTGTCATTTATAGAAGCAGCACCCTGGAAGTCCGCCGCTCAGCTGGGAATCATGTCTGCGCATCTGTTTTTTAAATGTTGTTTAATCTGTTGATGTGTTATGTGTCTACATCAATCATTCATTCATTTTCCTTCTGCTTTTCCTTGTTGGGGGTCGTGGTGGCAGCAGAGTGAGAAGGTCAACCCAGACTCCTGTATCACCAGCTACAGATTCCAGCTCCTCCTGGGGGATAGATATAATCTCCCCAGCCGGTCCAGGCCTGCCGCAGGTCTCTGTCTAGTGGGACGTGTCTGATACAGCTGTAGCAGGAGCCGACTAGAGCCCAACTGCAATGCATTTTATGCAGCTAGTTGTAAATGTCTTGCATTAGCCTTCTTGAGGTTTATTGTTTCGTCGAGCTACAAATTGCTTTCAACAGCAAACTACATCCGAGGGAATCATGCTACATCTTCCCATAGATGAGAGCCGACCCTCCATTTTTTACAACTGAGAGATGGTGTTAAGATTTTCTGACCTCCTGCGCTTTCTTGGACTCTAAAGAACTGTCCGACTTCATCGCTTATATACTCCGAGTTGAGAAAGGATGTGATGTGGAGGTACGCGGGCGGAATCCGAGGACGCCTGTGGCGAAAGTACACAGGACCCCCACTTCCATCTATAATCCTTACCAGCCTATGCTCGATTAACAACAACACAATGCTGTTTTTTTTTTTTTTCCTGTGTGTGTGTGTTTTGAAAAGCATCCTTCCTGTGCCAGACTGTGTGTGTGAAATTGAGAGATTTATGCTTGTGTGAGCCGACAGAAATGCCAGTTCAGGACTCTGTGTGGGAATCAATAACCATTGGTGTCGACACTATATTTTTAAGGAGAGAATATGAAATAGAAATGTTGAAATTCTGAGCATGATGCCAAAGCCATTTCATCTGCCGTATGTAGCTGCATTCTGTTGTTTGTTGTTTATGTCCTTCCTAGCAGTAAAGCGGCAGAAGCAATCGCTATCATCGTGGATTGTGTACACCAAAAGCAATAAAAATATCCAGATGCCCTCCATCATAATACTGGGAGATATAAATCAGTGCAAACTGGACAATATGATGGTTCCCAAACAAGGTTTTGGACAAGTGTTGTAGGAACGGGTTTATGAGTTATACGCTACGACTTTTGATTAAATCAGGCACCAGAATTTTCAGATTGCCACAATTTTCTTCCAAGATTGTACACCAGTCTCTGCACAGAAATACATGTGTGTGCTATTTCTCTTCACCTGTCACACTAAATATAGTATTGTGCCCTCAGACAGACTATTTAGAGTTCCAAGATGTAGTACTCGTGTATTCGTCAATCAGTTTTTTCCTGCTTAACCCAGCGCATAAGCACAAAATCCTTCAATAACGTTGATATTGTATCATATCTTATAGCATCGCTCTGTTGAGGTCTTGAGTCTGATTGGTCAGAAGGTGTTGATTCATGTTCTATAACAGCAGCTCGCACAATAGTTCCCACTGTAAGTCCAATCAAAATCTTATAATGCCGGAATCATTCGCTAATACGTCATCGTTTCCATAGTAACATCTCAGTCCCAGGGACGTGTACGTCAGACAATCAACATAATCTATAATAAGGATAATAATAAAAAAAACATGCTATTTAACAAAGTTGATATGGTGAAGGTTTTTGTAAGAAGCTGATTATTTAACATTTATATGGAAGGAGTCTCCAGTGTCAGCGCTTTTTAATGCTGAGTAGTAAGGATAGAGGACCTTTCCTTTTTTTTTGAGGGGAAGAAAAGAAAAGAAAAGAGAGGTTGATGAGGAGGTGACTCTTTAGAGCTTTTACAGCGGAAGTGATAACAGGAACCAACTTGTCTCGCGGACGTTCCATAACAATAAAGGTAGCTATAAATGGATAAAAGGTACAATGTGTTGTTCATTAATTAATCATTTGCTGTGGTACAAGAGGAATAAAAACACGTAAAAAATAATAAACTTTGGGGTGGTAAGAGAGTGTAACTCCGCTTTGTGTCGCGTTGCATCACTGATTATTTTCCTGACATATTGCTAGCGTATGTGCTAGTCTACATCCCATAATATCTACTCAGCTGTGGTCCTGCAGTGGTTCCTGTTTAGTGATGGACAATAACAGATGGGCTACTGTCAGTGATTGCACACCATCACAGTGACCTTTATGGTAATTGCCAACTCAGTGTATATCCGAGATCTGTTTTGTCTCTAATTGTGTTTCTCGTCCTCTCTGTTGGTCTCTCTTTTTCTGTCTCCTCCCCCTCTCAGGCTCCTGGTTGTTCTCTGTGTCGGAGTTGGCGGCGCCGGGGGCGGAGGTGGGCCGGATCTCAGCAACAGACGCTGACCTGGGAGAGAACGCCAAGCTGGAATATACCATCCTGGAGGGGGAGTCGGGAGACACCTTCAGCATTAAAGGAGTAAACCAGGAGGCCATCATCACCCTCAATAAGGTGAGAAGGAAATGAGTTGGGTTAAAGAAATAGAAAAACAGTCAGAGTGTGTGTGTGTGTGTGTGTGTGTGTGTGTGTGTGTGAGTTATTAAGTGAGTGAGTGAGTAAGAGAGTTTTGAGGGTAGCGCTGCGGTCAAAAAATACATCACGCAGCAGGTGATAGCAAGGTGTAGGAGGAGCAGGTCATATTCTTGCTGTGCCAGGTGTCGTGACAAAATGAGCTACTTGTAAAAAAAAAGGGAAAAAAAGTCTTCTATAAAAAGTTAGTGAACGAATGAGTGCTGTGTTCTCTGTGAGTCAGAGCAGTTGAATCAGCTCTTTCTCAATCTGTGAGAAATTTGGGCGTGTGTGTGTGTGTGTGTGTGTGTGTGCGTGTTGGAGGATGTAGGCCAAGCGCAGATGATTGAGTATGATTAGGAATGACGTGTCGTGTTTTACACGTGTTCGTCTAATGACAAATCCAAGTGACTGGTTCGATTGATTTCTCAGACTGATCCTGTGGAGCGTGTGGTCCAACGTTCCTTCAGTTTCACATTCGGAACTATGGTTCCTGCCAGACTTTAGTCCCCATTGACTGTTTGATGCAAAAAAAAAAAAAAAGAAAGAAAAACCTATAACTGTGGTTTCTCATTTATCAGTCATGCTGGATACGAATGGGTTTATTCATAAATCGTTCATACGCACATTTATGCAAGAAAGTTGGTGAGTTTTTGGAAAATTGTGGGAAAAAATACGTTCGGGTCCAACTCGTGTTCCCGAGTGTGTGTAAACTTACGTATAACAAGGCTAACTGATGTAAACCTCGACTTCAGATCATATCATGTGCTCATGATCACCTGGACACAGTGGAGATTCTTTTCTCCTCCGTTTTCACATCAAGCCATTTTCCTGTCATCTCACTTTAATTCGAACCAAATTCACCTTTTCTGTAATTCGTCTCTAGATTCGGAACTTTTCACTGCTGAATATTTTTAACGGCGTAGAAGCGAGTCAAAATATCTTCCACAATTCCGCCTTTTCTTTCACCGCTTAGTAGTCAGTTTTTGTTTCCAGCCCTCTGTGCGCTTGACCTTTTATGGAGTTTTGTGGGCGTCGCTAAATGCAAATGAGCTGTGTCAGGAACGTGATTACGAAGAAAATCGGCATTTTGGAAAATT
>CM074919.1:26826126-26842754 GCA_037576815.1 Pangasius larnaudii | reverse complement strand
CACTGAACACCTTTGGGATGAACTGGAACACCGATCAGTGGCATTGCATTACAACCTTAACACACACTGTGTATAGAGACAGAAGCATATATTCCCAAAGCCTGGGAGCTCATAAAAGTGCTTAAAATGCTTAATTAATTACACTTGGCATTTCACTGGAGAGTCATTCACACAATTGTAGGGCAGGAGGGAATGTAGGGTAGGATGAGAGAGAGAGAGAGAGAGAGAGAGAGAGAGAGAGAGAGAAATATAAGTATGATCTGTAAACATGCTCAAGTGAGAGTGTGTTCTCGAGCTGTTATACACTGGAATTAAAGTAGCGACTATAATGCAGTAGGAGAAACAGAAAGAGTGGAAGGAGTAGGGAGTCGGAGGTGCAGGGGGAGGAAGAAGGTGATGAGTGTGTACTCGCAGTGTAAGTGACATCTCTCCTCCCCAAACAGATTGTTGCTACTCTGTCTATTTTTCACTACCAATACATTTAAATTACCTTTGTTCCGCTAAGTGCTATTTAATCATTCACTCTCTCTTGTTTACAGCATTAGTTACTGCAACACATGGCTTTGCAATTACCTAAAAGTAAATTGGTGTGTGTATGTGCACGTTAGGCGTGTAACGCAATACCTGTGCCTGTTTCTGTACCTGTATCTGTTTACTGCTACAAATATCCTTTAAACCTGAAGTAGATGTGGCTTGAACTGGAAGTTTTTTTTTTTTTTTTTTTTAAATGAACCCTAGAACTATGACCCTGAAAACACTGGAAGAAGCCAGAGGTTGAAAAGGCAGCACTGGTCTGCGAATTCTGCCAATCAGTTCATGATTGATCTCTACTCGAAATGCGCACAACACATGCACGGTTATTATGTTTCTGTACACCCAGCTGCAGTTTCTAATGAGTTTACTTGCTTCAGCTTCTCAAAACATAAACAAACTTGTAGCGTTTTTATGAATTAAACCACCGTGGCCCTGACCAGGCAGGTACTAAGGATGAATGAATGAGCGGTTGTGCAGGATCCATTCAGATCAAATGACCTGTTCATTCCAAATCATGCATTCTTCTTCGGTTTCATCCCCAGTGCACATGTATGTGTGTGTGTGTGTGTGTGTGTGTGTGTGTGCAGACAGCAGGAAAGATAGGAGGTGCCAAGTTTGTGTCCAGTCAGGCCCGTTTAATTCAGCTCATTTTCCCTCTGTGCCTTCGTCTGTTCCGCCAAACACACAGTACCCATGGGAGACCCCAGGGACTTTGGACTAAGTGTGTGTGTGTGTGTGTGTGTGTGTGTGAGAGCATGCATGTGCTACTGTGCAACGTGGGAGTTAGTATAAGGAAGTTGGCAGCTTGTTGGAGCAAGGCAATAGAAGTTGCGCTCACCTACATGGTTCAGCTCCAACCCTTGCACTCCTTGCCAGCCATTCACTCACACACACACACACACACACACACACACACACACACACACACACACACACAGGGCACTCTGGGTGCAAGTCCAAACTCTGTACTTACATCCAAAATGTAATCAGTGGCGAGATTTGCTCAGGCTCTTTCTATTAGAAAAGCATTACTCTGTTCACAGCTTTTATGATAATGAGCACTATTTTTATAAGGAATATAAATATGAACTTATGATTGAAGCGTATTAATTAAATACCACCTTTATGCATAGCCATTAAATGGACAGAAATCATAAAACTTTAAAGTTTGTGGGGAAAAAAAGGACTAATTTCATGAATACAAAACATGACACACCTGAGAACATCTGCATTAAAAGATATTTTCACTTAAATATGAATTCACGCTAGTTTTAGGGCCATTTCATGTTCCAGGAGTTTGATTATACTCCCTCATTCTCCTGCTCAGGTCATATTCAGAGTCGGCAACTTAACTAGGGGAAAGTTAGTGGTATTCAGAATCGGGTTACGCAGCTACTTAAGTCACAGCATTAAACTGATTACGTTATGGCATTAATTCGATTTTCTCGGTTCATTATTCTGGCTGTGCGTTATATAAAATAGCACTTGATCCAGCACCACTGATTATTTTGCATTAATTTCTTTTACTCGCACACTGACAGTTAATTGTGTGCACATCTTAACGAAGCCGCGAGATACTAAATTGAGGTTATAAAGACATAATGTTTGTGTGGGATGTAGATTATTGTATCATGCTTTTAATTCATACTTATCAGCAGTTTACACTAACAGCAGTGCTAACACTCACTCTAGAGGTAAACCCGAATAATAATTACGGCTATATTTACTCGTGCAAAAACCTAGTCAGAGCTGTAGATCTAACTTGTGTCAAAACACTGTCTCAGCACTTTCCCTGCTGCAATTTATTCTCCTTTTGTGGGAAAACATAGTATGCACAACAGCTTTTTTTTTTTAAAGCACAATGTTTAAGTAGTTTTGTTTGAAACAACAATGTGCTGAGCAAGCACAGTTGTTTTGCAGTAAAGTTTTTCCTTTTTCAATCAGCTTTCTTGACACTGAAGTACATATACGATATCAAAACAGGTATTCTAAAGAAGGGAAAACTAATAAATGATTTAAAAAAAAAAAGAGTCTTAACTCTATTATAAACACTGGCATTGCGATAGACGTAAAACAGGACTGGTCTTGTCCTTACCAAAGCGCTGCATTTAGAATATATGTTTAGTATTTTTTTTTTTTTATCTGAAATATTGGGACTGCTCAAGCTCCAGAGCACGCACGCAAAGCAGAAGAAAGTCATTTTCCAGAAGAGTGTGTGTCCTAAATCACATACTAATGTACTAAATAGTAAATAATACTGTAGGCTGTAATTAATAGAAGGGAAATAATAGGATGTGCTGGATCAAGTGCTATTTTATAGGCTGCTGATATAATGTGGGTGAAAGCCATATTGTTAAGTTGAACCATTAAAACAAATATATATTGGCAATAACTAGACTCCTCTTAGACGTTTATTAGTGCTTGCCATCTTTTCCCTTAACATCCTCGCCAACTTCTACCGCTGTACTATAGAGAGCCTGCTGATTGGTTGCATCACTGTATGGTGTGGCACTTGCTCCGCCCACAACTGCAGATCTCTCCAGAGTGTGGTGAGAACAGTAAAACTCATCACAGGTTTACAGGACGTTTACTAGTAACGGTCTGAGGAGAGCTCAAAAAAATCACCTCAGACCTCAGTCACCCAGCACACAATCTGTTTTCCAGACATTATCGGAGCATCCAGACATGGACAGGCAGGCTCGGTGTTACCTGCAGGCTATTAGATTCCTAAATCGCCTCTAGCTCAGTTCATTCTCCCGTTCCCGCTGTCAGAGTGTCACAGTCCTAGAATAGCACCAGGCAGCAAAGACTGTGAAGAGCATAGCATAGTTTTAGCCTCATTCTGACTCTAAAAGGCAGTGATGACAGTAACATATTCTGAATATTTATGGAGAGCACATCTGAAACTGTGACTTGGCGGCCATTCTATACATTTACATTTATGGCATTTGGCAGACGCCCTTATCCAGAGCGACTTACGTTTATTTCATTTTTACACAACTGAGCAGTTGAGAGTTAACGGCCTTGCTCAAGGGCCCAACAGTGATAGCTTGGCGGTGCTGGGGATTGAACTCGTGACCTTCCAATCAGTAGTCCAATGTCTACACTAACCAGGTTCGACCAGGGAAACCAAGGCAAGGAGTGCTTTGAGCAGAGTGCATTCATTCATACATTTCTGAGTTCATCCTCAAATCCATTTTGTATTCTGTTCTGTACGCAGGCTGTTGACTATGAGAGTCGGAGCTCATATTCCTTCTCTGTGGAAGTGATGAACCCGACTGTTGACCCCCGTTTCCTGCGCCGTGGCCCGTTTAAGGACCGTGCCTCTGTCCGAGTGGCTGTACTGGACGCAGACGAGCCACCACGTTTCTCCCGGGCCCGGTACCACATGGAGGTGTCGGAGAACTGCCCTCCGGCGTGCACCGTTGGACGGGTCAGCGCCGTGGACCCAGACACAGGACTCAGCAGCAACATCAGGTAGGGGACTGACTTAGGGTAGGACTTCAGTTCTCTTTATTGTGAAACATTATAGTAAAAGTTGTCCTTCTGACTTCTGGTCCTTGAGATCCAGACCCCAAGCAGCTGACTATTTCTGTCCAACCTCTGTGTATTCTCCTGGCCACAGAGATCTGGAAGAGCTGAGCTTGCCTTCTGGTTCTCTTTAGAGCTTAGCATCTCTGTGCAGGGTGGTGAGCAGGGGATCAGTGCTAGGTTTTGTCCATGCAAAGCCACCTAAGGAGTTTGTCTATGAGCCCCAGTTCCTGAGAATCAGGGATCTCTGTGCCTTTGGAGTCCAAAAGATCTTGAATACCATGATCCACTGATGAGAAATTCTTAGGCCATTGAAGTGCTCTTAAGTGGACTTTGAAATACTATTTCTGGTTTCTGTCCCGGACTACGGTCCCCGAGTCATCCGTGACTGATTTGAACTTAATAGCTCCACAACCCAGACACCCACTGACCTGAATTTTTCGCCAGAGACAGTGCTGTGTCCCCAGCATTGAGAGAGTCTTCCAGATGGGGTACTCCTAATTTATCTTGACGCACTTGCCCTAGCTTGCACATTTTTGCCAGTGTGCACAAGTTTACCACAAACAAATGCCAGACTGAGTCTATGGAGTGAAGTAAAGTGAAAGCTTGTGAAATTTAGGATTATACCAGGATAGTAATGTTCAAGGCTCATTGCTTTTGGCTCACATTCTTCCATTGTTTAGTTTTGTCTAGTACTAAGTGAGCAACTGTGTAATTTTGGGAAAATCTGCATGCCAGCCAGCTCCAACAGATCAGATAACAGGCCATCTTTGATTTGCCCTTTCATCTGTCACGTGTATTTCACTGCTTTACTCTAGCTTTTATGCTTCTAATGTCTCTGTATCACAATGTCATTCTTTGTCGACCATCCCTGCCTGTCTCTGTCCTACCTCACCCCTCTCTCTCTCTCTCTCTCTCTCTCTCTCAGGTACTCCATTGATCCTCAGTCAGATCCTGAGGCTTTGTTCCGCATCACCCCAGACACTGGGCTTATCACCACGACAACGGAGCTGGACCGCGAGCACGAGCAGTGGCACAATATCACCGTCATTGCCACGCAAAGAGGTAATAACAGGCCTCCATCTCTCGCACAGTTCCGAAATACTGTGAAACCACAAAACATGTGGGCTTATTGTTATACATCCACAAAATAAGTAAACTTACAATTTTTTTTTTTACATTCGCAAGCGATTGCAGCTCTCGGTGGTTGTTCTGTAACAGCAATATGTAGACCATATGGTGTGGAAATGATGAATGGTTTAAAAATTAACTACTTGTGCCTCCTTGTGGTTTGTGCACCGCAGGGATTCTCAGTTAGAGTTGACCTGGGGGAGATAGAGATTATTACATAATACTGATTGAATTTGTTTTTAATTTTATTTAAAGGTCACATGATACATAGTGCACTACAAGTAGTAAATGTCATTTGATAATAAAAATGTGAAAAAATGGAGACAAATGTAAATGAAACTACACATTAAAAGTATGTATTAAATATTTACATATTTACCTACTTGAGTAAGATGAAAAAGAATAATCACAGTAACTACTACTACATTTACAATTCATAAAAAAAAACAGATCTACACACAAGTGGGACTCAGTTGGATCTTGTTTTATCCTGAAGTGCAGAGAGAGATGTTCCTCCACAGCTCTCTCCTTTTTTTTTTTTTTTTTGAGTGCCAATTTTCCTCAGTTGCATTCTTCTCGCTGTTTTGCCGAAACTCAGAGCTCATATTTTTCGGTCTAATAACTTTTTTCATTCTGTGGTTCTACTCTACAGACACACACATCTCTACTGTAAGAGTGTATACAGTTATACATTTCAGTATGTCTTAATGCTAGGACACTGTTTGAATGTAAATGAAAAAAAAAATGGTTTGGAGGATGGTTTGGGAAAAGAAAACGATTTGATGATCCCGGATATATGAATAAATATATGATTATAGACCCCAAACATGCCAGAATGTGATTAATCATTTTTGTAAACAGTTCTCGTAATACGATCCGAAGAAGTCACGATAAAACAGTGCTGTAGAAGAAGATGTGAAGATTATGCATGAATATATAGTTTAATTATATACACAGTGTGGCCTACTGTGTTTGGTACCTACGTGAATACAGTCCAATCCAAAGCCGAAAGCATGGCACTGAATGTTAATGCGAGGAGGCTTTCGTAGGCATACTTTCTCAGGCTCAGAACCAATCCATTAAGTCCAAGTCTATGACAGGCTCATGCTGTCCAAGACAACCAAACACAAGCTATTTATTTGAAATGACAAGCATTAATCTGGAATGGGGGAAATGATCGAAGATCTACTCCAGTCTAAATTTGTAAGTGTCACACGCTGGCAGTAACCCAGCCAAACTCCTCTGTATGGTCGCTCGTGTTATAGCAGCCAGACTCCCCCTGTGCTTATACATGCCTGGCCTGGGTGAACGGGTATACTGAGTTTCCACTGGCCAGCCAAATCACTAAGTTGTAACAGTGGGGCCAGGAATAGCTCTATAGAGGCAACTGCATCCCAGATGGAGACGAAGAGATAGAGGGTCATATCTAGCTTTAATGTGTGGTTTGATGAAGCAGGATGCAAGTGTAGGTGCTCATCATATCTTACTGAGGGAAAAACCAAAGTCCGTAGCATGGGCCGACAAGAATAATCCGTACTCTTAATCTGCAAACAGGAAACAAAGAAACAAGGCAGTCAGGAAAACACGGCGTAGACTTTGCAACACACAACAAGGTGTAAGTAAACAAGTTAATCAGGTGCTAACACAAAACAGGTGAACACACTAGGTAACAGAGCAGTGACATGGCAGGCACGGAGACAGGACCAAAACCAAAACAAAAGCGTCTTATGACGTTATGGGAACTGCGATGCTAACAAACAAACAAACACTGCTTTTCCATTCTCTTACATCAGATAACCCCAGCCAGGTTTCCAGAGTGCTGGTTGCCATAGAGACACTGGACCTGAATGACAACGCTCCGGAGCTGGACCGACAGTACACGACAGCCATGTGTGACTCCGCCTCCACCGGACAGGTGAGCTGAATCGCGAAATCACAAAATCACCGACTAATAACGTTTACATTTACACGGATATTCATTTAGCGTACTTAGCTTTTAGATTAGTTAGCATGTATGCTTTATACAGAAATAGAAGTAGCTGTGAGCTACACACTCTATGAGGAATAAAAACACACAGGGGTGTGCTATTATAGAAAAATAATCAATGACAGGGTGATGTGATGCAAAAAAAGCATAGTTACTGTCACCACCTCAAAGATGATTAGTTTCCAGTTACAGCATTTCCTGAAGGGTTTTATTCCTATTATACCAAAGCAGTTTGCCAACTATTACAAATGACTGTTTATTAACGTACAGCACTTTATGCTTTTTAGCCATTTATAGTTACTTTTCATGTTGCGGACTGTCAACGAGAATGTCCTCTGTCCTGAAGACTGACTGACCGCCACAAAGCACTGACACTGGAGACTCCTTCCATAAGTGTTGAATAAATGTCTCCTTATAGAAAGCTTCAAAATTGCAATGATTAGATGCTTTTCTTTGTTAATAACACATTTGTTAATCCAATTATTATTATTATAAGAATATGCAGAGTGTGACTTGATTACATTACCATTATTCCGTACACCATAATGTTTTTTTTTTATTTTTTTTCAAATCCCTTCAGCCATTGCTGTTTTCCTTCTCACCCTTTTATCCAGGAATTAATTGAATATCTACTCCACTGTTTGTTTGTGATTTGCTGCTTGTCTCACTGTGTCATGATATTTTCCCACATGTTTAGTTTTTAATTGGGTCTCCATGCCCATCTGCTCAGCTTTCTCAGCACATGTCTCTTCTCTGACATTTAATCTGCACTCATTTCTAGAGCTCCTTCTAACTTCTAACTGTCTGAGGCAGGAACATTTCATGGACTTCAAGATGTACTGAGCTGCTAATGTAACTTGACAGTCTCTTAATCTTCATGCATTACGGAAAACACACACACACACACATTAAAAAAAAAAACGGGCTTCCCCTGCCACGGCGTAACTGTCCTGCCAGCTCACTCGCTTCTGAACCACATTACACTCTTCAGGTGTGTCCCTGAGGTGTGAGGGAAGATCCTTGATGCGAGATGGTGGGTTATGATTATTTGCAGCCTAAGGGAGTCTCTTGGGTTAGAGATATTTTGAAGCATTTGGTAAACTCGTATCTGTGTATGTGTAGGTGCTCCCAAAAGCTCAGTACTGCATTCATCCATCTTGAGTAACCTATCCGAGGAACACTGGGGATTAGACGGGAATGCACCCTTGATGGCATGGGATGCTAGTCAATCTCTGGGCAGCCTCACACACACACACACACTTAGAGACAATTTCTCATACCCAATCCACCTACCAGGATGTTTTTGAGAGGTGAGAGGAAACTGGAGAACTCACACAGACCATGTGAAGCGCAGCACAAACAGTAACCTGAGCTCAGGATCGAACCGGGGACCCTGGCGCTCGGAGGCGGCAGCGAAGCCGCCGAGTTAATCACCATTTTTATTTTACATTCCTCTCTCTCAGTTTGCCTACTGCAGAGGATAATGCAGAGGATAATGCTAATGTGTGAATTGTAGTGAATAATACACCCCTAATCTCTCGTCTCTCTTTTTCGTCTTTATATACTTCATCTTATTTATTTGTTTGTTTATTTATTTATTATTGCTTGCTTGCCTTCATTGCTCTCCTTTCCTCTTTCTCTTCCTCTCAGGTGGTGCAAGTGTTGAGAGCGATTGATAGAGACGAGGGAGGGAACGACAGCACGGTCTACTTCAACATCCCTGCAGAGTCCAGTGCCGCCCTCAACTTCAGCGTCAGAGAGAGTGGAGGTGTGCGTTGTTTTTTTTCACCCTGTCTAATACTCGATCTCTCCCCCTCTTCCCCACTGCTTCTTTCTCTTTCTCTCCGTATCCCTTTCCTCTCTTTCCTTTCCAGAGAGCTTCCTCTCTCTGGCTTTCACACTTACGCTTCCTCTTTATATATATATATTTCTCTCTTCCTCTGTGTCTCTGCTTCTCCCGTCATTGTTCGTATCTCTGGCTCCTTTGTGCACTGCTACTTTGTTTGTCTTTGCTTCTCCCTGCCACATATGTCTCCCTTCCCGTGCTGAGAGAATATGTTTTGGCATTCTCCACAGCATTCAGATTCAATGGTCTGGACAAATGTAGTCCCCAGCAGCAAAGGAATTAAACTTCACTTGACTGATTTCAGTGGAATTAAATGTCTATCAGGCTCCATTTGAGCTTAAAGCCTCCTTTTTTTATCTAACCATCTATCTCTCCATTTCCTCTTTCCCTTTCTTGTTTATTTGTCTGTCGGTTTTTTCTCCAGGTCCCACCGCAAGCCTGGTCCTAGTCTCACCCTTGCAGGCGCTCTCCCGCTCTTCCACGTCCTCTCTGACGCTCCATGTTCCTCTGGTCCTCAGGGACGTATCCTCGGGTCTGACGAGCACGGCGACCGTCACTGTGTCAGTGTGTCCCTGTCTGAGAGGAGGTGCACGAGCCGGGGAGAAGGAGAAGCAGAGTGATGCCGAGTGGGAAAGGGAAACTGTGTGTCTACCACAGCACTCCTCCCTGCCTTCTCCGGGTCTCAGCACAGCGGCCCTGCTGGCAATTTTAGCATGCGGGGCGACACTTTTGGGTATGACCATGAAAAAGATTATATAATGACTAGTCATTTGTCTGTGTGTCTGTCTGAGTGCTTCTTGTTCTAATGGCCTGTTGGAATCATTTTCCCTCTGGAGCACCCTGCAATTTTATTGAAAAAAATATATCAAACTACAGACAGTATGTATTCCATTTTATAAATGACAAAAAAAAACTGATTCTTCTTTTCTTTTTTCCTTTTCCATTTCCCTTTTCTCTTTCTTTAGCCGTCACTGCTCTCTCTCTATCCCTGCGCAGACAAAAACGGGACTCGCTTTCTCCTCTAGAGGAAGACGACGTCAGGGAGAACATCATCACGTACGACGACGAGGGAGGCGGCGAAGCCGACACCGCCGCATTTGACATCACGGCGCTCCAGAGCGCCCCCCACAGCGCTCGCAGGGGATACCGAACCCTAGACAGCAGGAACATGTGAGTCAGGGCGGGCGGGCCGAATTCACGCTGACAGCACACTGTTCAGTCTTTCCCCTAGTTGTGCACTTTGTTAGCATAGTGACATGAATATAAATATGTTCTACATCAAGACAATATGTCAGCTAACAGTACCTGTCTCTGCTTTCCCATCAGACGCCTCTCCCAGCGTGGCCAGGATAAATCACGGACATACAGCAGCTGGGCCCAATCAGGAGCCATGGATAGTGGGCAGTACCCCAGCCAGACTCCTCTGTACGGTCGCTTGTGTTACAGCAGCCAGACCCTCCCTGTGCTACGGCGCTCACAGGGTCCATACGACCCTGGCCTGACTGAACTGGGATATCGCATTTCCGGTGGCCAGCCGGATCACTCCCTTGTAATCCATAACCAAGGTGCAATGGTGGGGCCGCTGGAACCGGGAGCCTTGTACATGGGGCCCAGTGAGGTGGGGAATAGCTCTAGAGAGGGAACGGCATCCCAGGATGGAGCCACTGCATCTGAAGAAGGAACGCCACAGAAAAACGATGCCAAGGAAGATTCTGGAAGTGACGCCCAGCAGAGCCAGGATCTTAACTGGGTAAAGAGTCATCTCCTTTTTACAATAAACAGCCCTGATGTTTCTATTTGAGTTTAGATCAGTCGATGATTAAAGGGAAAATCCACCCTGAACAACTTGAACACTAATCTTTAATAAATAACGTGATTTAATAGCATCCAAAGTTTCATTTGTAAGGAAAGTTTAAACTTCTTTCATTGACATATTGGTCTGTTTTCACTTAACGGTTTCCTACCTTCTGTAATTTATTGACCGGTTAATCCAAATCTACAAATTTGCAAATTTATTACATTACATACTGAACAGATTATTTGGAAGGTTTGTGTTTGTAGGATGAGTGAAACATATTATTTTATTGTATAAAGATGTTATAATGAAGGGACATGGAATTGATTTACATGCAAAAAAATGAGAAGGTAGTAATAATGACGTGCTCTGTTGTAATGTCTCGTACCGTTTCCTATTTACAGAGCTCTCTAAAGCTCTTCAGTTAATCTCTGCTACAGCTTCTCTACTCATCTTGTCTTCTTTAACTGCCTGCCTTTAAGGATCGCGTTTTAACAGCTACACTTTCATTCTTTTCTCACCTCTAAGTATATGTTTGTTTGTTTGCACCTGTTCATAGCAGCTATTTGTCTCTCTCTGCTTTCTAATCCATCTTAATAAAACTCCATCCTCCTTCCTTCTTCTCTCCATTCTCCTTCCTTTAGAAGCATAAGCTCATCCTGACCCACTTTAACCTTCCTGCTCCTCCCCGTCCCCAACAGGTGCAGTCAGATTCTGCTCCACGGGAACTGGTGCTGACGCGCTCAGGCTCACTGGCCAGGCCTGGAGCTTCAGGTGGCTGGTTGTGTGATTCAGCCACACTACCCATGGCAGGGCGGCGCTCCTCACGTGCTGGGCTCTCACCAAAAAAGAGTGCAGCTGGCTCCACAGATGGCACAGATGGAGCAAACAATGCCATGCAATCTGTCAGCCGCAATTACACCACCGTCCTGCAGGGGGAGCAGCAGAAGGACTACACGGGCAGCTTGAGCCGAGGAGGACTGGAGATGGGAAGTAGTTTTGTGGTAGCGAGGCCAGAAGGGGGGATTCCACTGTGCGTCCCAGAGAGCACAGGGTTTGTGGCTGACTGGAGGGAACGGGTGGGGGTGGGGGCGGGGGCTTACAGCCTGGGCAGGAGGGATATGATGCCCCAGCTGCTGCCCTACCCTGGGCAGGGTCGAGGGGCGTTTGGAGGGATCCTGGGATATGGAGGAGCTTGGCCTACAGTGCCTGAAGCTGCAGGAAGGGGCATGCAAGGAGGAGGTGGCCAGTCCCTGGCCTTGAGAGTTGGCGAGTTCCTGCGGCTACGCCTGGCGCAGGTGACCTTTGATCCGACGCAGCCGCCGTATGACTCGGTGCAAGTGTATGGCCTTGAAGGCACAGGGTCACGGGCTGGCTCGCTCAGCTCCCTGGAGAGCGAAGGAGAGAAGGAGTCCAACAAGGAGGAGTGGGGTGGTGGGTTGGAGGAGTGGGGTCCACGTTTCCACAAACTAGCCCAACTCTTCCAAGAAAGGGAGAAAGAAATGGAGGATGATAAGGAGAGCGAGACAGAGGCACCCAGGAATCAAAATGATAAGGAGAAACAGGAGAAAGAGCAGCAGTCTGGAGATGAGAGGAAAGACAAAGACTGAGAGCTGGAGTTGGGGATGGTGTAAGGGTATGGGGGGGGATAAGTAAACAGCAATCAATACTAGAGTAATAGGTAAAGAAGGAAAAGAAGAGAGAGAGATAAAGGAAAAGTAATTGGGATAGACACACAAAACAAACATAGGCTAAATAGAGAGAGAGGGAGAGACAGAGAGAGAGAGAGAGGAAGCTACAGAGTGAGTGATTGATGCAATTTAAAGCAATATGTGTTAAAAAGCAGAACAGTGAGCACAGAAGGAGAGATGAGGAACACTTTGTTTCTCTTCAGAGTATTTACCATTCTCTAAGTGTTGCAGGCAGGGATTGGGAAAAAAATGCCCATAGTACCTTTTCTATTCACAGATTGAGAGAGAGAGAGAGAGAGAGAGAGAGAGAGATAGTGCAGATGACTTAAATTATGTTTTTGGGGCAATGTGCAAGACAATACAACCGCCAGGGAGTCTGGAAAAAAGTAGGCTATCATACCACGACTGATAAATACAAAGGAATACAGAAAGATGAGAGATAAAGGTTTGTACAGGAAGTGCTGGAGAGAATTAGTCTGCTCATGGTGTTGGCAAAATGGTTATCATGAAAACCGGCCCATGCACACGTATAGGCGTTTTTCAAAAAAGAAAAAAAAAAAAAAGAAGAAAAAGTGAATCGTCTTACTTTCTTTTGATGCCTTTTCAATGCAAAACATCTTGACTTGGATTTCAGATGGACTCGCGTCAGACACACGAAAGAATTTCACGTTTGCAAAGCTGGATATCAACTGCCATATTAGAAATCTAAAGAACGACTGACATGCATTTAAATGGGGATGCAGGTGTAATGTGATATCGTGTCAGTGTCCTTTTGCTGGATCTGTGTAAACAATATGGGAACTGCAAAAACTTTATGCTTCAGTTTCTTTTCATTATCCACTTCTTTGGTGATTACTAGCACTTTTTAGCACAGCAGTTATTTGCTGATTATTTTCAAAAGTATTGACCAATTCTAGAGCAATTACTGAAGAGAAATATTCAGATGTCATGAATTTTTAATTGGCACAATTACTCAAGGGAAATCAAGAGCAGGATGCAAAGCCTCAGCTGGAATGCACTTTTATATGTGAAGCTCAATAATAGATATGAGGATACTGTTGTTGTTTTTCCATATAAAAAAAAAAACCCAGTATAAATATCATGACATTGTAATGTAAATGTAAATATCGACTACCATTGTGTAAAGTGATTATACTGAGTACTGAGTGAGTACCGTAGTATTCAAAATAACAACATGAAAAGTAATTTTAAAGGAAAGCTAGAGGAGATAAAAGATTAAAATGTCATGTTGGATTACAGCACTGAGGGATGAAATCACCTGCAGAGGAATAAACTGAACCGAGTGGGCTTGTCTGGATTATTTGGGATTAACTCTACTGTAGGGCATCAGGCCTAACTGGAATCCAGAACTGATCCACCAGACTATGCTGAAGCCAGAAATAGTTTGCCCCACCACCAGTGAGTGTCCGTGGATGTTTTTGAATGCCCTCAAATGTACAGAATTTCAACAAATCATCTGAAGATGGACACGTGGATGTAGCCATTTTTTTCCATACTCTGTACAAGGGTGAACACACACACACACACACACACACACACACACACACACACACACACACACACACACACACACACAGGGTTGCGTTGTAACAGAATACAAGTAACAGCGTTACATGGTCAGAATATTTTAAAGAAACTCCTCCAATGTTTACGTTTTAATCATTTTAAAAGCACCGAGCCACGCTTTCTCATTTATACTGCACACTAGAAAATAAAATGTTATGTTACTGTGGTTATAATCAACCCCAGATAACTCCCGGGGACTGTGAGAATTACCTAAATACCTTATTGTGTGCATGCTGAAACTTTCCTACAAGGTCGCAAAGTGACTTATGACACAGTATTTGCAATAAATACCACGGTCATACAGCCATTTTAGGCAGCAAGGTGGTGCAGAGGGTAGCAGGTAGGTGTATATTCCCATGTCATGCATGAATAAATGAATGCATACAGCCAATATTCCCTTTAACCTTTCTTGGCGAGTTGGAAGCCTGGTGCAGACTCCCCCAGGTACCTGGAGCAGCAAACCTTGAAGTAATTCCCATGAGGAAGAGACACTCCTCTTAGAGTGGCTTGTCATGGGAAGGGCTGGACATCTGGTCCGCCTGTAGGCCAAGGTGATGACATTCACCACCCACTGGGCCAGGCTCTGCATAGACACATTAGGCCACGTGTTTTCTTTTTCATGAACCTTTGGTTTGAGGCTAGGATAGATCCTCTGGCCTAAATAGTACCATAGGGTGTGTACACACAACAAGGAATGCTCTACAGGCTCGGCTTCATGGAAAGCTGAAAGGTCAATTGACTGATTTACAAAATTGAGTGACATGACCGTGGGCAGAAATCCTGGGTTCAACCCCCGAGTCATCAGGCCACCAACACTTGCCAGGCGAACTAATTGCCAGAGCATGCAGTTCTCCCACTCTTTTTGCTGAAGTAATTGCTAGCAAAATGCAGTTGTCAGAGACACCCGTTTCAGAACAGTGTCCTGCATAGGATCATAAGGAGGGGACTTTAGGGACTCCAGTACAAGGGGGAGATCCCAAACTAGGCTGTTAGGGAAATGTGGATGGAGGCACCACAACCCTTTCAGAATGGCAGAGACGCCATTCAAGCTGACATGGCAGCCACATATACCTATAGGGTCAGATCTAGCAGTCCCTGGAGAAAAGGTAGTACTTTAAGAAAAACACTGAATGCACCAGATCCACCTTAATAGGTACACACCATTGAGAGAATAGCTTCCACCTAAGCAGATTCATACCCCGTGCACTAGGTGCTCTTGCATTCAGGAGAGTTCCTGGACTGCTGGTTCACAGTCTTGTTTAGGATCCGTCGCTGTATGGGGCTTGATCTACAAGATGGATGGTGTCAACTCCCAGGCAAGGCAGATTTGCAGGGTTGCACACATACGGCAGCATGGATTGTGTTAACCACATCAGGTGTTAGGCATCAGGTGTAAACCAGGTTGGTGGAGAGTCAGACTATATCCTGACCTAGGGGACCCCACAGAGTTCCAATCTACAGAATTTCTGTAACGTTTCAGTGCTAGCAGTAAAACAGATAATGTATTGCCAGTGTATGCCACATGTGATACAATATCATAAGTTTCGACTAGAACATCATTCATTTAGGCATGTGGCTCAGCCGGACCTGCATGTGATCCATCATATTAGCTAAAATGTGTGCCATGGATCTATCTGTCCTAATCCTTCTTCTAAGCTCTCAATAAAATCCTTGAATTCCTTTACAGGCAGTGCTGTGCGAAATGGTGCATTGATGATGTGGGTTGTGCGCCACTATCTGATTCCACTTGGGCCGCTGCCCTTTTAAGATTGGCTGCCACAGTTGGTTTAGAGCAGAGTTTGGAACCTGGGAGAAAACCCATTTTCGGATGTTGCTGAGACAGAGAGCAATAAATAACGCATCATATGGCTAAAAGGAAAACCACTTAACCACAATAGCAGCATTTAGCCACAGATCTGTTTATTAGCCGGACAGTGGGAGCTAAAACCAGCGAACTTGGCAGACTCAACAATGTGTAGTATGGTGTTGGATGCCAACTCAACCCCACTAGTCTGATATTGTCACATTCCTGCTGACCAGTTAGATGACAGGGGGGTCATGAAATATTCAGAGATAGGAGGGATTAAGGAGAATGGGAGCCTATGGGAAGACAAAACAGCAAACTTGTAGAGGTAACTAGTGAACAGCACAGTGAGTGATGCCAATGAGCCTAGCAATACTAATAAAGGAAAGCCAGTTCGTCACTAGTTGGCTCTGAGGAGTTCTGTTTTGTTTAACTAGAAAAGCGCTCATAATGGCAGAAGAGATGAAAGGAGACTATTGCCAGCTTCATAGGATATCTGTAACTCTGAAAGTAGTTGCTAAGCAGATAGCTCCATATGGTGTACATGTGCTCCGGCATCTCCATGAGGCCGCCTTTATTGCAAACACTGCTTCATTTTTGCAATGAACGATCGCAACAATCCAGCTCAAAAAAGCTGGTTTTTGGTTTGTTTGAAATATTTTGTTGGAAACAAACCCTTTCCACGCCTCTGGTTTTGGCGTCAGATTGATGGTACTTATTAT
>CM074919.1:26815156-26826026 GCA_037576815.1 Pangasius larnaudii | reverse complement strand
GTGTCGAATGATGATGGAGCACACTGCGTCTTTTCAGGAAGTATTCAAAATGTATTCGGAACAAGTTTCTTTTTTTTTTTTATATATATTATAATGAAATACAAATCTTGAATATATTTAGGAAGCTGTATTCAGTATTCACCCATTAATACCTTCGCAGAGTATTCTGACCAACCCTACACACACACACACACACACACACACACACACACACACACCTCCTCAATGTCCTGCGTGATCTGATCATTAAGTGGGACGTATTGACTCAGAGCCACTGTGACTGGGCCGGACCAGAACTAGATCCACTGTATTAGTGTACAATCATGATAACGGGTAGAGGAGGAGGCCGAGCCACTTCACCCCTCACATGTTTTATTCACCGAACACATTTCATCCGTCAATTATTAAAGCTTTTGAGTTTTTCTGTTGAATTCTGAGTAAACCAAGAACACTAGTATTGGAGTTTCTCTCTAGAACCTACATTTACAAATGGTTTCGAAACAAAAGAATGCTCCAGTTCCTCTGCTCATTGGATGCGTGGAAATCTGGCACAATGCAATGCACTTATAAACTATACAGAATTTCATACATCAGCAATACATCTGTAATTGAATATTCATTTGTCATTTTGACCAGCATTGTGGTTGAGAATGATGGGGGAATTTGCTTTAAGGCGCTCCATGTCTCCAGCCACAATGGCTCTGCCTCCTTTTTTTCACCATTATTGATCCTGCTCTATGCAGAGTAATATTGAAATCTCACAATGCCATATGAAAAAAGTCTATTTATTATATAATTCTGTTGTATTTTCTCTTTTCGTTTTTGTAAATTTGAATAAAGACATATGTTTTGAGGTTTTGTGTGTGTGCTTAAATAAATAATTTCTTAAATAAAACCATTTTTAACTGTCCCTCACGACGTGTCTGTTTTTTTGCTCGCAAGTGTGTATTCTTATATGTTGTGCATTGTCATGGAGCGATGAGCGCCGGCTACCGAGAACTCTTTGGATGCACTCCAGGCAATGTCAATGCTGGAAGACTCTTACAGTGAACAGTACGTCCAGTCCAATCTCTTTTTCTACCAGTCTCTGACAAACACTGAACACAAAGTCAATAATAGAACGGAGCAGGGCTTTCAGAACTTTAAATAAGCCAAACATTGACTCTGAAAGTGTAATGGAAAGACGGGAAGGCATAAGTCGCAAGAAATAAGTCGCCAGAAATAAAACGTCATCGTCCATCATATCCATCATATAAATGCTGCTTTCAGCCTTTCAGTCGGACACGATTTGATTTGACAGCCTCGTTCACATAAGAAATTACAGCCGACTTATCAGATAAATTCATACAAGTTGACTTCTTAGAGTGAGAGAGCTAAAAAGGACAGCGATTATATTAGCATAATAAGAAAGATCTCATAAAAGCAACGCACCCCGTTTAAGGTATCATAACAATAAGGAATCAAATGTTTGTGGGTGTGGCCTGACACAAAGCGGAGTTATTATCATTATTTTCCACCTCCTCAAGTGTACCACAGCAATTTAAGCTAACGCTTACGTTTATTTAGTTTTTATCCATTTAGAGTGACATTTCATGTTGTGGAACATCTGTGAAACAGGTTCATTCCAGTTGTGATTTACGTCAGCTGTAGACAGTTGTTCTTTTTAAAGATAAACAACAACAACAAAAAAAAAACAACTTCACAAAGCTCTCATCATAAAGATTTTCCTGTGCTGGAAAACCTAAAAACATACAACTTGACCTCCGATTACAACAAAAAGCACCGACACTGGAGACTCCTTCCTTAAATGCCAAAGAAACATCGCCTGATAGAAAACTGCATCAGAATAACAGTGGCGGTT
The DNA here is from genome assembly GCA_037576815.1 of Pangasius larnaudii. Taxonomy (NCBI): domain Eukaryota; kingdom Metazoa; phylum Chordata; class Actinopteri; order Siluriformes; family Pangasiidae; genus Pangasius; species Pangasius larnaudii. The sequence continues at coordinate 26,824,165 of CM074919.1, read as the reverse complement.
TTCTAATTCGTTTCTGTGGCGTGTCCGTCATAATAGAGTGTATATTCCCTGTGTAAAATGTTCCTATAGAAAATATAACAAGTGCATTAATATACGTCTGACTAATCAGAATCATTCATAAGAGTTGTGTTGTAAAGATAAAATGACTAATATTTAGTCCCTTTGTCTGTCTATTGCTCCATTAACCTTTAGCCATAGAATTTCAGCACACCGTAACAAGCTTTCTTCTTTTTTTCTTTTTTTTTTTTTTTTAGAATAATGAGACTACTAGTCTTCCCCTGAAGACATTCGGTATTCACCTAACTACACATTCAGTCTCAGGAGGAACATAAATACGTGCAGTGTGTGTGTATATCTGATGCCTGATCCAAGTCTCTAATGCTCTTGCACACTTGTGCCTGATATTACAGCAGCTGATGTGTGCTCTGCTACCTCACATTCTGACCTTCTTGTCTCTCCCTCCCAATAATCTTTTTTATCTATTCCTTTCCTGGGGCGAAAGGGGCATGAGAGCGCACCTGTTCAGGTATTGCATGCACAAATGAAAGGCACACTGCTGTGCGTTTTCAGACCATAAATCCATACAGGATCTCCTGGATTGAGGCGTGACAAGTATTTTGTCTCTCTGTGCCTCCTGCACATCTGGAAGGTGACGATAAAGAGGAGTTGACAGGGTCAGGTCCTCTAAGGTCTGCAACTCATGCAAAGCAGGGAAGTAATTGATGACAGTAATTAGAAACGTGCCGTTCGACCGTCTGCATGACTTTTGAATGGAGCGTCCTGTCTACAAACAAAACAACTCGGCTACTGATATATTCATGTCTCTGATCTGCGATTATTTTAAAGACTTAAAAAAAAAAAAACTCTCATTTTATACTTCTGGGAATTATTCTTAAAATTTAGCCTATAAAGTTTTAAAATACTTAAACAGCTGTGTGTGAAAATCCTCAGAGCAACTCTTAGTGAGAAAATCCTAAGTAGGAAGTTAAACAGTTGCGTCACAGCAGATTAAGTAGAAGTAGGTTATACCAAAGTCCTTTTAGAAAAGTCTGTCCACTTGGCGACCATCTTGGCATTGCTCCCGGGCAGTTATTTTCAGACTGGGCTTCTGGATATGTTGATAAGATGACCTTTCAAAAGGGGTACTGTTAAAATCAAACAACAGAATTCTATGTGGACTTTGGCCCACATTTTTTCCAGGTTGCTCTCCCGGTGCATGAATCGCTGAAAGCTCCTGATAGGCTGGTAAAGTCTGTAAGTGGAGGAGTGGGGCTTATTAATGCAGTCGCCCTGCTGAGCGTTGCACACTGCAACATTTATATTTAAAAAAAAAATCCATATTGCAGATTGAGTCGCAACCGTTCTGACGCGCCACACGGTCACCTGATGTAATATGCGGACTGTAAATAGAAATAAAGACACATTTCGGTTATAAAGGGTTCCTCCTGGTCTTGGCTGATTACCTCACGTTTACTCACACGCTAACAACATAACATTACCATATTATTGGCTTTAGATGTTGGATTTACAGGAGTGCCGAGTCCCAGGCCGTCTCTCAGTGATTGATCCCAGAATGAACGGGTCCTCCTCTGCCCGTAGCAGAACCAATATTGATATAAACTTTATCTATGGGGATGAATACAGAATACAGACATTTGTTATGAGCAGAAATAATAGACATCTTGGTTGCTCTCCTTACTCGGTCACTGAAGGGGCTGTGATTATGTCGTATTCTTTCCATTTTCAATCATGGATGTAATGGTGCTCAGTGCGATGTTCAGAGTTTGAGATATACATATATATATATATTTTTATAACCAAACACCAATTGATACATTTCCAGAACTTCATCCAAGACTTATCTGATAGCTCCTTGGTCTTCATGATGCTCTTGGTTAAAAGTATGACCCACAAACTCTGGGGCCTTTTCTGGGGCCTTTGCCTTCTACCATCTTCTTATCCTGACTAGTCAGGTTGATCCAAAAAATCTACCGTTTATCTGCAGCATATACAAATTCACCAACTCAGCCACGTTAAATCTAATTCTAATCAAAATCTCAATCTAAATCTCAAACACTGAGTCAGTAGCTTATTAAACATGGGTTAATTTTTTCCCCCTGAACTTCACAAAAATATAGCGGCTTTATGAAACATGACTAGTTTACTTATGTTTATAACAATGATGATGATGATGATTATTATTATTATTATTATTATTATTATTATTATTAGAGACAACCCACTGCTTAATGTGTGTTGATTTTTTGTGTCCAATTTTTGTTATTTTGATATATTTTTTGTAGAACCATTACATCAAGCCTTATTTATTATTTAATATAGCAAAATGTTTGCCTTTAAAGCAACCCTTTAAAAATGATCCAAAACCGCGATACATCTAAGAGCACTTGAGCACCAATACTGAAACACTTAAACCCGAAAGTTACGCCAATATTCCCTCAGGGAAAGTTACTTGTATTCAGAGCCGGGTTACGCACCTGCTTATCTCTTGCCTCTCTTCTGAATTCTGCTCAAGTCTGTCGTTATGCCTGAGGTCTGAATATTTACGTGTGCAATTTCTCACTACATGTCCATAAGTGTATATGGTACTGTATGTTGTTCCGAGTTCCCTTATTCTTTGCTGTTATCTGTTGAACTGCGTGATTTTAACATGTCCACTGTTGTGCACTAGCACAAGCTCCATACTGAGATTATTTGCGGTACTCACTGTTCATTTAACAGCTTTACGCTTGGAATGCATTTTGTTTCACTTTCGAACTCGTGGGTAAATCATCTGCCAGATAACCGAATATATATTTTTTTCATAGAGGAGAGGAGAGCTTCGAAATAACCATGTGTTTGAAAAATAGAAGGATCTATATTGAGAGAGAGAGAGAGAGGTCTGTGGTATAGTCTCATCCTGACATAAAGCATAAATTCTACATTTGTCTGTAAATGTTCCAAGCAAGCTGACAAATCCGATTTTTACTGTGCACCATCTAACCTCAGAAAAACACCGTGGTGCTTGGTGTAGCACAAAATGTTCCCAATCAATAGTTTCAGTTTTGCAGGTCCACAAGGCCCCATATTTATCCCATGATTCATGTTTGGCGAGATTACCAATAAATTACAAGGCCATGTTGCTCGGAAATAAGACGTTTCGCAAATGTTCCCTAAGTCTAAATCGAGTCGGTCACTGAAATAACTCGGGAAAGTTTTAGAGGTAACTGAGAGACAGGTATGTACATGCTCTGTCTGTGCATTATATATGAAATTAGTGAATGGATTATTATCCAATGCACATATTATGCAAGACCTTACTATAAGAAATGTATTCATTCCATCATCTTCAGTGACTACTTTATCCTGGTCAGGGGCACAGTGGATCCGGAGCCAAGCCTAGGAACACTGTGGGCAGAGCAAAAGAACTGGCACCACACACACACACACACACACACACACACACACACACACACACACACACTCATTCACTCCTAGGGGCAATTTAGCATAGCCATTCCACCTACATGCATGTTTTTGGACAGTGGGAAGAAACCAGAAAACCTAAAGCAATCCCACGCAGACACCGTTAGAACATGATTATTCAATTCAGTTTTATCCGTACACTGTTTTTAAACAATAGACCCTACCACAAAGCAGCTTTTTCAACAATCCGGATGTGCATTTAGATCCTGAATGAGCAGAGGCGAGGAAAAAAACTCCATGCGGCACTATGAGGAAGAAACCTAAAGAGGAACCTGACTAAGTGTGTTGAACGGATGTTCATGAATAGTCCTGGAATGAGCACAGGACACTATTTAGGAGTACAGCAGCACTTCTTACCTACAAATCTATAGTATCCAGGTGAGATCATCCATTACATATAACCCGTTATGGGGAAGTGCAAATCTTTACAGTATCCGTGTAAGAAAGTGAATCACAAGTGCAGAAGCTCGGAGCAGATTACCCACGCAGCAGGAGCAGTAAGACTATTTTTGGTAATTGTTTCCTCTATTCACTGTTATATAAGCAATTTAAGTCGCTTCTCAACAAAAGGATGTGTGGTCTAAAAAGAAATGATGCCGTAAATCTTCCTAAATACTGGCAGTGGGCATAGGGGAGCACCAATAATATATGGGATGCATTCACCGAGGCACTAAAAGCTTTACACAATGAAGATTTCGCAAGTAAATTGTTCCTGCCTTGTACTATTGAAACGAGTGTCACATTTTTCAGGGACGTGAACTAAAGAAGCCGGCGGTGCGCTCGGCGCTCAGTTTGCCGAGATACAGCAGGTGAAGATAACCACATACTCCATAATTAGCCTGGTGAATAATTAATGCAGCAAGGCAGTGAGAGAGAACCGCAGGCCACACAGTCCTGCGCTCACATCATGGCAAACAGGCCTGTGTGTGCTGTACGTGGGTAGGTGGGAGTTCAGCAGGAAACACATACCTCATTCTTTTTGATCCTATCGGCTGACACAGAGACGTTCCCCAGGCTATCGTGCATGTTTTGGTGAGAGTGTGTTTCAGGTGCATTTATATCGGTGATGCACGCTGGATGTCCTGACCGGTAAAGCAAAGCAAAAGAGCAGAGCTGAGGAGTTATTTGAGACGTGTTCCAGCGCTTAAAAGGCTACATTTGTGGTAGGGATATCTGCAGATCCAGTACTATTTTCTGAGTTTAATAAAAATTCACTGCATCTTTTACATCTTCCAAGTGCTTGCTGGGTTGGAAAGCGGAAAATTAAATCTTCATTAACAATCTTAATTAGCCTTCGATCTCCCTCAGGTAAGTCGACAGAAAATCCATGCACGGATAAGTTGTGAGGCTAGAAGCATGGAGAGGGTGTTATATGGGATAGGACGACACTTAAAATAGGGATAGTTAAAGGAATAGCAAGCACAGAAAGAGGCAGTAAGCCACATGGATGTATTTTGAATGGACGCAATTTTAAGCCACATTGATGGGGTGTGCTACAGGAAGTCCTAATGGCGTGACTGAGGTCTTATAGTTATTAGCTGGTTTGACTGTTCACACGAATTGGACGCGTTAGATCCAAACCTCAATAACTCAAGAGCATGTCAGCTTGAGTCAAGAACAGGAATCTGAGGCTACAGCAAACACAGGCTCCCGGAAGCTGGATAGCTGAAGAAGGAAAACTGTCACCTGGTCTGATGACCTGCAGAAGGTAGGGTCAGAATTTGGCATCAGCAGGATGAATCCATGGACCCAACCTCGAAGTATGTTGTCAGAACGTCAGGCTGGTGGGGGTTGTATAACGGTGTGGGGAATGGTATGTGTTTCCTTAGCCTTAATACTAAATCGATCATAGTTTGAACGCCACAGCATGCGAGTATTGTCACTGACCTTGTGCATCCCTTTGCGTCCACATCTTATAATGACGTGCTAATGCGCCACGTCACAAAGCAAAAGTCGTCTCATACCGTTTCCATGAACATGAAAGCGCACTTGGCGTCTCCAGTCACCATATCTGAATCCAACATAGCGTCTTTGGGATGTGGTACAGTACAACAGGGGATTCGCAGCATGACTGTGCACAAATCTGCAGAAATTGTATGATGCAATCCTGTCAACATCCTATCCCAACAACAGACCACAATTTCCAAGCCATATTTCCAACCCCCTTGTCAATCTATGCAGTGAAGAACAACCAAGTCTGTTCTGATGGGAAAGATGATCCTACCTCAGTATGGTGTTCCTTAATTCTGAAAATGTGACTGTAAATCTGTACGAAGGGACTCCATGACATTTAGTTTTCAGTAAAACGCGTCCCTGGTTGCCAAAAGGTTTGAGAACCCCTGCACTATCGTACATGTTGACCTCATTGTTGGAAATCTTTATCCACATAACAGTCACCTTGTGAGGAAAGCGAGCGTAATTTATGTCTGCAAAGCAAAAAGGCGTTTACCACCGGCCAGGCGAAAAGCCAGAAAAACAAGCCAAGTCGATATTAATCTAAATGTTTACTGTGCATCTAAATTCATCAGATAATAATTCATTCTAGCAGGTAAATAGTCAGTATGTACAGCTGGAACGTTAGAAGTCCAATTTTGATCAAAGCCTGTCTTCATTTCCATGCTCTGCTTTTAGATTTGCCAGAACCTTGTTTATCCTGAAACAAGCACCTCCTCGGAGACAAAATAGCACCATCACACGCCATGTTCATCTGTCTGATCTGTCTTAAAGGAACAGCTCATCAAGAAATGCCAACATAACCACCATGCCACGTTCGCTCCTCTTTTAGGCTTGTCATGAACAAGCAGTTCAACACATTTCAGCACCATGCATAAGACAAAAGAACGGAGAACGGGTAATGGGAAATTATGAAGGACCCGGGCCTTCGGATATGAAGGATTTTTTTGGGGTGTGTAGTTTGCAGCAGACAGACGGGTGGATGCAAGATATCTATTTCACAAAGCAGCTTTACAGAAACCCAGGTGTCGATTTAAGTTTCGATCGCTAGAGGCGATGGTGGCAATGAAAAACTCCCTCAGGCGACATAAGGAGGAATAAGTCTTATAAATCATTACTCCTCTGCAACTTTATACTGTAGAGTCAAACAGTATTAAGTGAAAGGATGTTCAGTGTAAGCATAATGTGAATAAGTGTCCTGGGAGTCCACATAGCGGTCTTTATGATTACAGCAGGTACAATTTTGCTGTATATGTATCAGTTTATCACTGAAGAAGAGCATCAGGATGAAGAAGGCAGGTCCAGAGGGCAAGAAGAGCCACAGTTTTCATTTTATTTCTTCATTCATTCCCATTTCTATTTTATAGTCCTATTACCTGTAACTTCAGCACCCCACAGTGCGTCTAGCGTCCTAACGTCTCTGGGGTTTGCAGTGAAGAAATCAAGCAAAACAATGGGCGAGTAAATTAGAAAGTTTTAAAAAAATTAAACATATTTAACTGTTTATTTAACATCTTCACAGCTGTAATTGTAAGACTGTTTTTTTTTTCTTCATATTTTGCATTAGACCTCATTTTACCTGTCATATTACTTGTCACAAACTTGTACTTAAGCCTGCATATGCCTGAATATCATGTTTACAATGTCTTTTTTTCCCCCTGTTTGTTTTGGAAAAAAAAAAATCATCAAGATGCAACCTATACATACAGCAACTAACAATCTATTAATAAAGAATGACCGGGTCTTGTAGCACAAACAAGTTTTTTTCTTTATATTAAAAGTCAGTAGTGTGTTTCATTTATAGCCTTTAAGGGAAAGTGCAGGCTTTGGGAGTAGTTTGAGAATACCCATGCTGCCACCTAGGGGCAATTTATCTAATTTACTGCTCCACTTCAATAGGTGGCAGTAGTGTCCTTCTGTCAACAGTGCCACTGCCATAATGAACAAAAAGTAAATTAATTCATTTAAAAAAGAAAAAGATGAAGAAAGATGAAGTTGTGTTGCCAGGTCCTCAGTTTTTCTGGGATTTTGGGCTTTCTTTCTTTCTTTCTTTCTTTCTGTCTTTCTTTCTTTCTTTTTTAAACTGATTAGGGTTTTTTTTTTGTCCACCTGAATGGTGGTGGGGGTTTGATTTACTCTGGAAATCAGCTGGAGAAGCTGAATATTACTTAAAATGCAAAAAAAAAACTCATTTCTCAGGAGTGGATCTAGTGGATTACTAAGAGCTAGGCTTTTTTTTTTTTTTCAAGTTTTGGAGAAGATATAACCACATATAGCAGATGAAGAGACAGTCTTAGACGTTTTTGGAAGACGGACATTGGTTTAAATTTGATTAGCTTTATTAATTAGTTATGAGTAATGGTTGCATTATATGTGTGATATGTGTGTGTTTTAAGGGTGAAACACAACGCTATTATCTGTATTACTATTTCATCAGTGCTAAAACATTTATATGTTTTCGTATTCAGATTTAAATCAGAAGTGGTGATGTTTTTCTTTTTTTTATGGCAACCCCACCACAGTGCAATGAAAACACTGGGGGAAAAAAGGGGGGCTGCTCAGAAAAGGAGTCATTTTCTATACATACATTATAGCAACTAATTCTCAGAACACAACCTTTATTCATAAATTATAGCAACAAATAATTTGCAGAACTCGCAAACTTTCTCTCTTCTATCTAATGTGCCTGATTAAACAAGTTAATTATGTTTCAGTGTCCCACAAATCAAGAAACTGTTATTTACAGTAGACAACGAAAGCCGTCTACTAGTATTTTATCAGATTTACTTTAACAGGTTCGTTACATCTCGGAAACATCAGAGAAGTTCACTCCATGGAGTGGCGACTCTATAAATGAATCCATGTTTCTTTTGTTAATTTGAACAGTAATGTGGTAGAAGTATTGTATTATTTTGGATAACAAGACTGAGCAAAGAAGGGGGGAAAAAAAAGTGTTTATCCTTTCCTATGGCCCATCATCTCGAGCTAGCTTCGAGTCTTGTGTGGTTTTTGAGTTGTAAGCATCCACATGCTGTCCTTTCAAGCTCCACATCAAACTAACAACCTTTTTTTTTTGCTGCGCCCTGTGGGATACCAATCCCAATGCAACCCCGAGGCATTATCGCGTTATCTGCTTAAGCCGAAGAAGTATTTATTTTCACATACATTCTTAGTGTGTGTGGGACACAGGGATGCACAATCACTGTACTTCTGGACACCTTCACCCGTTTACAATCATACACACTCCTATAAGTCATCATTCATTCATTCATTCATTCATTGCAGCCCTTCAGTTCATTGTGCGGTTTTGCTCCTGGTGTTTATTAATGACTGCAACATATTGTCACAAAAAAACCAGGGAGTCAGATACAAAAGCATCTGAATTTACTGAATAACCAAACAAAAGAGAGGAAAAGAGCCAAAAACTAAAACAAAGGACTAGACTGAGGTAAAGAAAATTCAACATGAAACCAAAAACAACTACAACCAACAGCAAATACAACAAAATGCTTGGCAACTAAGGAGAGAAAACACAACTTAAATAGCGTAACTAATTAGAGAAACACAAAACAG
>CM074919.1:26765847-26787147 GCA_037576815.1 Pangasius larnaudii | reverse complement strand
AAGGTGTTCAGTGGGGTTGAGGTCAGGGCTCTGTGCAGGACACTCGAGTTCTTCCACTCCAACCTTCACACACCTTGCCTTCATGGAGCTCGCTTTGTGCACAGGGGCATCATCATGCTGGAACAGGTTCGGGCCTCTTAGTTCCAGTGAAGAGAAACTGTAAAGCTCCAGTGTACAAAGACGTTCTGTACAATTGTCTGGTTTCAACTTTGTGGCAACAGTTTGTGGAAGGCTCACACATGGGTGTGATGGTCAGGTGTCTACAAACTTTTGACTATATAGTAGAGATGTAATAGGATGTAGAGAAAGAGCAACTGCATGGAGTCTCCTCCATGTTCTCTACATTTATATGCTTTGTCCAGCTCAATCAAGCATAAAATACATGGTTGTGGTAGACATCTGGTGTCCCTTTTCAGGTGGTCGCGTACAAAATTTACGTTTGAATTGAAAGAGTTGGAAGGAAGCCTTAGTGCTAATGGGTAGGCCAGCTCGGTTGAGGTCCTGAGGCAAGTGGCATACAGAGAGAGAGAAAAAAGAGACAGATTTCAGGTTGCTGAGCTCTGAACAGGTCATGCAGTCTCTTGCGAGTTTTTTTTGGCATCATTTGAATTCTATCTTTGAAGTGTAGACAGCTAATGAACTCTTGTCTCATGCTGCTCTGCATTTGCCCCTCCTGTCCAAGTCACCCCTCTTCCTCTCATTCATTATTTCTTTCTCTCTGTCTCCGGATCTTCCTTTGAAGTCAGCAGTTCGTCATGGTGCAGCGATTTACAGGTCAATACTGAAAGCTCTTTGCCCATGATACGGGGCATTAAGCCCTATCACCAGAGTCATCTATTGCTTTCTCTTTCTCTCCGTCTCTCTCTACATTTTCAATAGCTTCCATAGTGAGCAAAACCTTTTAGGATCCTGTTTGAAGGACGGGATCAACAAACAACATTCTGCTCGGTTTTCAGCAAGTACATATATCCTGAATGTAGGCAAATTCAATTCAATTTTATTTGTATAGCGCTTTTAACAAATAACAAGAAATTCAGATGTACATTTCGATTCTTATTAAACAAGCCAGAAGCAAGGTAAAAAAATCCCCTGAGACAACATGAGGAAGAAACCTTGAGAGAAACCAGAATGAAAAGGGAACGGATCCTCTTTTGGGTGACCCTGGGTAGCAGAATTCGAAATGATTTTATTAAAAAGTGTTGTAGGCCAGTACGAGTGTAAGTGTGTTGAGAGGATGTTTACGATGAGAATATTGTGAAGAGGAATCCTGGGATGAGCACAGGACCGTCTTTATGATTTCAGCAGCAGCAGTTCTTAGGTTCAAATCTACAGCATCCAGATAAGATTGTCCACTTGGGCGTTGTAGACATGGGCATTAAATGGTTTTGGGGGAATGCAAATCTTCTTTTTTTTAGTCATTTCAGGCTTCAAATAGTTTTTTTTTCTTTTCTACTGGCTAATAATTATGATTATTTCAAGCACTTATTTCCAAACGTCGAGCTTCAAGTGAGAACAATGCTAGGAATAATAAACTTATAATAACAAATATTAGATCAATTTAACTATATTCAAGATTTTGTTATGACTTCCTGAACAATACATTTGCAAATTCCAGTACTGCAGAATTATGAAATTACTCGATGCATACATTTCGATGCAGTTTCTGTGCATCAGTGCTCCTTGTGCTTTTGTTTTGTGCAGCTGTGTACAGATCTGCTGTACAACATCACTTCAAGCACAACATGGCACATTAATACTTAATGTATCTGTTTAGACTCTGAGGTTTTTTGAGGCAGTTTTCTTTGATCTCTTTCTCTCTTGTACTTTTGTCATCCAGTATTTTTTTTTTTCTGGACCTGTCAAAGTCTTGGCAAGGGTGAAAAATCTCAATAACAGAGTTTTGGAGAGTGTTTTAGTCTTTCTGTTGTCTCTGACAAGAATCGTTGGCTTAAGCAGTCAGACTTACACACCCAATTTTACATCCACTCTCTCCGTCCCACAATCATGCTTTGACGAGCAGATGAATAGACAGATTGAGTAGAAGAAAGAGAAGGGAAAGCTGAAGTCTTTATTAACCGGATTCCTAGTGTCTCCATCATGCGGCTTCTTCTCTCGCCGGGGAGCCATTACTGAATCATTAGATGGAGGACTGGAGGAGCTGGAAATGACAGAGCAGAACACAAAATGGCAGGAAGAAATGAATAAGGCAGAGAAGAAATGAAGAGAGAAAGGGGATAGGTGAGAAGGCTACGGTATGCATAGCTGCATGGATGATTGAATATGAATTTAGATTGTTTTGATCTTACAGAGGAAATTTTTCAGTGTTTACAAAAATATTTGTGATGCTTTTTTTTTCTTTACAAAAATGGCAAAGACAACTATTTTAAACTATTTTTACGCTGTGCATTCTACTAGAGGTGTTACTTAAACTTAAAAAAATTTATGGGGGCGGGGCTTGAATCCTGACTTCGACTCCTGAGCCATCACACTGACAGTAGCCAATCTGCGAGCTCATGTATGCAGAAGAGGGCGGATAGCGCTTTCCTCCAAATGTGTTACTCTGCGCTGTGATGCAGCATGAGCAGCAGTTTGAAAAGGTGTGATCTCAGAGGAACCACGTGTTAGCCTTCGTATGATAGGACAGAGCTGGCTTGTGGGTGGAAATTGGCAGGGGATGGAAAGCTTCATTTAAAGTGAGGAAAGCATGATTCAGTTGCGCAATAGCCTGTAAAGTTACCAAATTCAGATTTTGGTTATGTTTTGAAGCTTCTAGGTTTACACAGAGGCCCTTAATCGTAGTTCTGGTTTCACAGAACTGTCATCATATCAAGCTTATTATGAGCAGAACTAGAACCCCGTGTCAGTATTTCAGTTTTACCCGAATTTAAAAAGAGGAAGGAGTCTGGATTTATCCAGAATGTTCTAGCTGTACTGCTGAATGTTGCCAAAGACATAATTATATATAATTATCTATAATCAGCGTAGACATGAATGCCATGTACAGTACATTTGCGTGTTACATGTCCAGGGATATAAGAGGAAAACAATAAAGGAACTAAAACACAAACTTGTGGGGTAGCATATCGCACTTTTTACATTTTGTAGAACCTCCATTAACAAACTGGTAAAGGTCTATCAAGTACATATTCAGTATCTGTAGGTATTTTTTGCCCAGTAAAGCCTCAGTGTACGCAAACAAGCAACTGCAAATATCTCTGAATATTAGTAAAGACCAATCCAACTTCCTGTACAGTGATGCACAGATATTGTCTCTCATAACTTATATATATAAAACACAGTGCACTATAAAAGTTCCTGTAAATAATATCTTCAAATAATTCCGTTTTACTTGTACAGCGCCTCTAACAGTCGACAATGTCATAGCTAATATATTATATCTTTTCAGATCTAATGATGGTTTCAGGGATTTTTCGGAAGATTTTCTGCCCTAAGAAACCACTGCGTGGAAAAAAAAAAGGGAAAGAAGAGGATCAGGTGTAGGAAAGATCGGTAGAAGAATATAATGGGGGGAAAAAAAAGAACATGGCGTCTTTCAGAGTGAATAGAAGAAGGAAGTACAGTAGAAGGAAGCTTGTGTGGAGAAAGGAGAAGGAGGAACGAGGGAGGTTGAGTGCGGAAGTTTAGACTTCTGCTGAGTTGAATAGGCTAAAATAAGCTGAAATCATTTTTGCCTGCATCCCTGAGACATGTTTTTCTTCCCCATCGCCTGTGTTTTCTCCATCTCTCACCATCCTGTGCTGTCTCTCTAATTTGCAGTCACACACACACACACACACACACACACACACACACACACGCATTCACATCACTATCTAATGAAAACACAAATATAGACAGTGCCGCCATTTGCTAATCGAAGTCCATAAAACATTTGCGAACTTTAAATGATGGTTAGATATTCTTCAGTAAGTGCTTTCCGGGAATGCTGTTTATATCTGAGAACTTTAGCATTATTTATGATGATCTTTTTTTTTTTTGCTTCATGTCATAAGTATGATGATATTGTTTCATTATTTAGTAACACCGTGCACCGCAATGCCCCTACTGTTTAATCGCGCTTTCCAGTGGAGACCGATGAAATTGATTTCGGGATACGCGATGCATAAATAATTCATGATAATAGACAGCGTTTTGGAATTCTCATGACATTTTTTAACTATCATGCCATTAAAAAGCATTCAATATTGTTGTGGCGATAATTGAATATTGGCTGATAAACACTCCGTTCGCTTCATGGTGTAATGGTGGAATGTAACTGTACGTGCAGAATATGATCTAGAAACAGGGTCTGGCTTAAACGGCTCCAGCAGCAGATCTTACCAACATAAATCCAGGGATGAGCATTTCTTTTGGCTGGTGTTCAGGATGTTAATTAAGCCTAGTTAATTAAAAGCTTTTTTTTTTTTTAATAGACACCTTCCACCGACAAGGTAATTTGGACTATTCTTAATTTATGTGTGGATCTGACTCAGTCGCTTTCTCAGAGACCCGTATGAATCTTCTAGGGTTTTTATTACTATAAAGGTGGAAGTGTCTTTTGATCATCAAGCCTTTTACTTTTACTTTTACCGAGATCTAAAACACTCCTTCTTTAGCATCATATACTGTATAACAGCAGCACTGTTGAGCTCTTGAATCTGATTGGTCAGAAGACTTTACATTAATGCACTCGTTCTTGTGCTAATTCATAAAAAAATCTATGCTTAATAATGAACTGTTTTAAAAATCGTCCCGATATGGTGACTGTTTTCTTTATTTCACATTTAAGGAAGGAGTCTCCAGTGTCAAAGCTTTGTAGCAGTCAAAAGTAAAAGCTGGTACTTCAGGTTTTCCTCCATGCGAAAGTCTTCAGGACAGAGGACTTCCTGCTTGGTTGTTTGTCAGTAGCATGACAAGCTGGATATTTTTGTCTATAGCTGCTCTAACGCAAGCGATAACAGGAAGTAGCTTGTTTTTTTGTTTTTTTTACAGACAACATCAAATGTAGCTATAAATGGATAGATGTTGTAATTTTTGGCAAATTTGATGTGATGTAAGAGGAATAAAACACTTAAAGATGTGCTCTTTGGAAAAAAGTGAACATCACACCAACTCATTGTTGATTAATTCTAACTTCATTCTATATTAATATGGTTACCAAGGTTACAATGATAAATTGACTATTTATTACAAAATGTTTCAGGTGTTGGCGACATGGCGGCTTTACCTCATGGCTCCAAAATTACCAACCAAGGTGCAGTAGCATACACTCTATATTCTTCTCTCTGAGTAACACAACACGGTGTACAGTACGTTCATGTTTATGGTGCTTTTAGGTGGAGCAAACATTTAACTACCTGGAGATTCGTGCTATAAACCCTCACCCAGAGAACCAGGTGAGGGCCATTCTGCACCTCTAACACATGGTATGTTTCTATGTTTCTCTTTATAAACGAACTCTTTCTGGCTTTGTGCGTTTCTTTCTCTCAGGTCGTCATAGAGACAGACAAATCCACCTACGTCTTCAGGCTACAGTCGAGTGACCACGTGGATCAGCTGCTCAGCCACATCAACTTCACTCTCTTGCGCATCTTCAACAACTCCATCTGCGTGTGAGTTTTCCGGGAAAAAATTAAAGCAGGAGTTTCTTTACCTTTACGAACCCTTTTACCAAATGGCAACATAGCAGAACCACTGACAACATTCACATAATACTTATATCCTTGATTAATTCTTAGCAAAGTTTACATTTTTTTTGTCTAACATACTTCTTTATGAGCTGTATCTATCCGGACAGACTCAGGCAGCTATATGGGGCGGAGCTTACCTGAGAGAGAGGCGTGTCTTCGCGTGACTTCTTGCATGATATCGGCTTGAGTGTAGCGGATGAGTGCTTAGTCAGCTTATCCTTCATTATTTTATTAAGTGGGCAACTCAAAAAAGGGAATTAAAAGCATTGCATTACGCATGTACATTATGATTATGATGTCTCTTTCTTTTATGTTACATCACTGTATTGTAGTTGATAGCAAAAAAAAAATTATCTGATTCTTCGGTTCGTATTTTCTATCCCCTGACAGTAGAAAAATGTAGCAACCTCAGAGGCATGAAATCCACACAAATTATTTGCATCATCTCAGTGTGGAGCTCAGAAAGCAGGTGCATAGCCCGGCTCTGAATACAAGTAACTTTCCCAGTACAAATATTGGCATAACTTTTGGACTCTTGGACTTTTGGAATGAGTCACAGACACTGAATAAGAGCAGATGGTTAAGCTGCTCTCCCTCACTTTCACAGCGTACGTGAATGGCAGTTGATTTTGGTCGACACATTAGGTTCTCCTTTCTCAAGTGTATTACTCCTATTCACAGCACGGGCTACTGTCGCTTTTCACACGTTCAAGGCTAAATTGGTATATTGATATTGCACACATTGCTGTATTAAAAATAACATCTGAAATCTCTGACGTCTCCCTTTCTCTCTTTCAGTCCCTCTATCTTTCAAGCAGATGGTGAGGTTTCTGATGGGGGACACAAATATTCTCCAAGCTCTGAAACATCAGTGGAGGCTCAGAGAGCTTGCGGTGAGGAAAACCCCAACTCACGGAGAGATAATGACCAGTTAACATGCCTTCTTCATTATGGCTAATTTGTTCTGCATATGTTATTCCTTCTAAACTGTTGTTCACGAAGTCCTATATTTAGCATCTAATTTTCAAAAGCATTTCATTCTTTGTTCTGTGTCTATTTGAGCACCGGTGAGAAAATGACTCCGTTAGACTTTATAGTGAGAGTGCTGCTGGAGCTCATTTCACACACTCTGGACTCTTTCAGGAGGCTTCTCGGAGACCTACGCTGCACTGTGTGACTACAACGGCATTAGCTGCAAAGAGGAAGTGCAGTGGGTAAGATGTGAAGGTCACGTGGTATCTCTGTGTTCACTTAAAAAGATTGAAATTTTGAAATCTGACTGAATCAAAAATCTCTTTCTGTCCTCCACTTTAAGGATGTGGACACTATATATCACTCCCAGGACAATAGGGAGTTCAATCTGTTGGACTTTGCTCACCTAGAGAGCAGGTAGAGTAAACTCTTTCAAAAAAAAAAGTCCCTTGTGTTTTTAAAGTAAATAGCAACAGCACAACACATCAATACCTGTTCCATCTATCCACATTGATGACAGGCTACTACTTTCTGTGTTTTTTTGTTGTTGTTTTTTTTCTCTTTTTATTCTCTGCCTCTCTTAGAGGTTGTTTTAACAGTCCATGGAAAGCTCTACAATTTTTGATGGCGTATGTTTCATATATACAGTATATGTTTCTCTCTTTTGTATTTCAGTTCTTTTTGTCTGAAACAGTGACTGTAAACACAGGTGAATATCTGAACATCTTTGAACATCAAACATCAGAATGAAGAAAAAGTGTGATCTGTGTGACTTTAAGCGTGGCGTGGTTGTTGGTGCCAGATGGGCTGGTTTTTGAATATTTCAGAAACTGCTGATCTCCTGGGATTTTCACACACAGAACAGTCTCTAGAGTTTATACAGGATGGTGCAAAAAACAAAAAAACATCCTGTGTGGGGAGTTTCTGCAGCTGAAACACCTTGTTGATCAGAAAGAGTAGAGGAGAATGACCAGACTGGTCTGAGCTGCCAGACAGGAAGCCTATAGTAACTCAAATAAGCACTCTTTACAACCGTGGTGAGCAGAAAAGCATCTCCGAATGCACGACACACCAAACCTTGATTTGGATGCGCTACAACAGTAGAAGACCACATCAGGTTCTTCTCCTGTCAGCCGAAAACTGGAATCTGAGGCTATCATGGGCACAGACTCTCCAAAAAAATGCACCTGGTCTTTTTCCAGTCTTCAGCTGTCTGGTTTAATGAGGCTGTGCCCATGATACACTCTTTTTTAAACGAACTCAGAAAGACAGAAAGAGTGGAGCATAAAAGAGTATTTTTCCATTCGGATGGTTAACTGACTGCAGGAGATGAAAATCAGGGAGAGTAATGGCAACTCATCAATATTTATTACTCATCAATATTTCAACCAAATAGGCTTCAAAGCTGTACAATGGAAGTCAATGGCATTATGTTGTCCATTCATACTGTATATACAGCCATTAGTCTGGATTTGTCTACATTTCCAGACCTGCCATCCCCAAAGAGGAATAATGAGTGGTCCCATGAAGGGAAGGTCAGGGTAAAAGTAAAAAAAAAAAAGTAAATAAAACGATGCTTATCCTTCACAGAAACTGTGAAATGGTTCCTCGCTGATGACGTTTTCACTGTTAATCTGCTGCCCGGATTGTTTGGACACTTCTGCACTTCCTGGCGCAAGAGAACAAACAACACTTTGAATCACTTTCTAATTACCATTATCATTACAATTCTTCGTAAAGTGTTGGATTCGATACTTCATTGTAGGTCCATTTAATCCATTGTTTTTCTCATTTGGCCGAAAACCAGAAGCGCCATTTCTGACCATTTCCCTTCTCTGCTTCCCTAATAAACATAGTTAACTGATGTTAATTGTATACTTGTCTAATGTTAGCTATGTCAGATATACAATTATGGGTTTTATTTCACATTAATGAACTCAAAACCTTCTCCATTTAGTTTAACAGGAAGCGAGGCCGCCGCGTCACCGCATCTTTCAGGCAGGAAAACTGGGTTGAGATGTGAGCACCAGCTTAATAGATTACTAATGTAAGATTGTGGAAGGAGGCGGGGCTTTGAAAGTTCTCCGTTAATATCTGAGAGTTCGAAACACCAACATAACTACGGCTGTCGATTATCTCAGCTGCCGTTTTTAAAGGGGGGGAAAAAAGAAGCTGTTTTGGCGTATTTATGAGGGATAATTCATATCAGAGTTTGCGGGTGATAAAATGCGGAGCTCCCACGCAAACGGAGGAGTGAAGGTCTGTGGTTCTCTGATTTATTTCCCTGGAGCTAGGTTCAAATAACAGCTGTATCCCACGGCTCGGTGATTAGCTTTCTCTGCCAAGTGAGTTGGGGAACATGATGAAAACTAGTGTGTGACAGCACACTAACATGAATAGGAATATTGACTAAAAGGAATCTTCTATTAAGGTACAAGTCTGCAGTAGCTTAGAAAGAAACACCAGAGGAGAAACACCAGAGGAGAAACGCCAGAGGAGATTATGCTTTGTAAAAAAGTTCTCTGTCACTTTCTTTTCTTTTCCTTTCATTTTTCTTCCAATTTTATTATTGCATATTGAATGGTTCTGGCATTGATGGTATTCAGACTAATGATCTTCCAATTATAATTCATTTATGGGTATTAATTCAAGTCCTACATGTACTTTTGGGATGATTTGGGATTTGAAGTATTTGGATATACTTGCCAACTGTTCTAGATTTGGTAGCTAGCTATCCCATCACCCCAACTTGCATCTAATTTGGATACCAAAGATGTTCATTCATTCAGTAATCTTTAGTAAGTGCTATATCCTGGTCAAGGTTTGCATGGGGCGAGAATGTGCTCTAGAGTGGCACTGGGGCAATTTAGAGCAACCAGTCAGTCAATCTACCACAGTGTTTTTAGGAAGTGGGAGGAAACCAGAAAACCCAGAGGAAACCCACATACACATGGAAAGAACATGCAATGAAACTCGTAGATGCTAACCTGAAGATCACTCAAGATCAAACTGTAAACCTGCGAGGTGTGAGACAGCAACACTACCCACCACACAGCAACGCCGCACAGCCCATAAACCATAAACCATAAAGAGTGAATATGTATTGCGTGACCTTTAGCTGTAATTTTCATTCAGATGTGATCAAATACAGACAGGGGACATTTTCTATACATTGGCAGAAGAGATGATGATATTTGGCTTCTTTTTGCTGACCACTACTAAGAAGAATGCAGTGAAGAAATATCTGAGCTTATGAGAGCATTCACACGTATCGAAGCTCTTATTACAGCCAATGAACCTCTCTGCTGACTTCCTGTCTGGCACAAATGATGGCATGTTATTCTCAGCAGTAGCCTTAGCCAAACAGTGTCGGGTTCTTCCTCCTGCCTCAGCCTGCAGTTACCATCAGATATTAGCTGCAGTTTCACTTCCTGTGTGATTTGTGTACGCCTCCAGTTGTGTAGAAATAGCCCCTAGTCTTGACACCTTGGTCACAGAAACTGACACCTACTACATTTTGTGGAAAAAACACCCAAAACAAAACAGGAAGTACCATCTATTTGGAGACTGACACTTGTATGACGACTTATAATTACACAGAAAAGATGTGAAAAGATATGAACATGGGCTAATTTTTATTAGAATCGTGCCATGTCTTATAAGCGTAGTCCGGGAACGTGGGTCAGTACACAGGGAAACGAGGGAAAGAGGAGAGGGTCAACAGCAGGAAATCGTGGAACAAGAATCAAGGAAACGAGGCTTAATTAAAGACCAAAACACGAAACAGGTGAACACAATCAGGTAGCACGCCAGTGACAGGACAGGTGTGTACTACAAAAATAATAATTTTACGCTTTTTTTTTTTTGTTTGCTTTTATACCAATGAGGCTCCATAGACACGTCTCAAGGCTTGTGTTTTGCAAAGAGCTGCCCACAGCACGGATTCTGAAGTCGGAGGGTGTGCCAGGGATGGTTGCCATGACGATTTTGCTTATAAACGTAGCCTGATTTTGTGATCAATATCAGTAATTTTTTTTTTTAGCTGGCATTTCTTTGCCCAGTGCTAAAGTTTTTGCTATTTATCTCCGTCGTGATATGATTTATTCTGTCTGTTCTGTTTTCTTCCAAGAAAGAAAGAAAGTTGTAGAGCCTTGCCAAGAGCCTTGTTGCAGGAAGTGAAGCTCCAATATGGTATTGTCAGAGATGTGTGATGTGCATTTTGAAATCGCTGCTCAAAGAAAAGAGAGAGAGAGAGAGAGAGAGAGAGAGAGAGAGAGAGAGAAAAAAAACAAGGCCACAAATCAGGCGGCTTTTCAAGTTGCCTTTAGTTTTTCAGAACCAGACTTTAATCACATCTCAGCAAATCAAGTCAGCTTTAGACACAGCAGTTATGTGCGCTGTTTCCGTATTACAGGCTGCTTTGTGTAGATTCGTGACAGATTATAACACTGCAAAATGTCGAAAACTTTGAAAGGGAGCAAATACTTATGCAAACAAAACATTTTCAAGGTTGGAGTTTTTGGAACACTTGCGATCTTATTCAGCGCATATCTATAAATAATCATTAAAGCTGTGCTTATGATTGCTCGTAACCATTTTATAAATGGTAATAATGCTTCATGAGGCTCTGATAATGGGATTGAAATAGTTTCTTGTTACCGTTTGGTTATGTTTCTTTCTCTGAGTTTGGATTACATGTAAATCCACATTATTAGACTGTTATGAGGCGTTATTAGAGTTTATAAAAATGCTTACCTGAAATCATTACCAACTTGCAAAGGCTTATAAGCAGAGTTATAATTATTTACGAATATGGGTTTCATAACTGATATTTGCTTTCTTGCTATTGAGTTTGGATAACAGTGGAATGACTTATAATGCATTATTAGAGCTCAATGAGGCATTATTTATTTTTTTTACATTTTTAACATTGCTTACAAGGAGTCATTGCCAACTTAGAAAGACTTCTAAGTGCAGTTATAATGACTCATGTGGGTTGTTCTGTTGCTATTACTCATAGCATACTATTAGAGCTTTATGAGGCATTATTAGAGTTTATAAAAAGATGACATGAAACCAGTAACAACTTAGAAAGCATTCTAAACTCAGGTCTAATGTTTTATTAATGATCTTCTTGCTACTGAGGTTGAATAACAGTGCGATTATTTATAGCACATTGTTAAAGCTTTATGAGGCATTATTACAGTTTATAGAAAAATGCTTGTTTATAGATTTATATAGAAAGTTTCATAGAAAGCTTTTTTTTTAAAAATAAAAACTGTATTATAATGGAGTTGCATTAGTGCGTAATTACATAACTAATTACATAAATAACTAGAGCTTTATGAGGCATTATTAGAGTTAATAAAATGCCTATAAGGAATCATTAACGAGTTAGAAAGAATTCTAAGCACATTTATAATGAATTTATGATTTATGAGCATCATAGAAAGCGTTAGTGTGTGTGTGTGTGTGTGTGTGTGTGTGTGTGTGTGTGTGTGTGTGTGTGTGTGAGTTTGGATTCCAGTGGAAGGCTGTTCATTGCTACAGCTTTAGAGGTAACGTGTGCATGAGAATGAAGATTAATTAATCCGACTCTTCCTCCGGGTTATATGACGAAGTCCCGTATGAGAGCACAGTCATGAGCTCCGCTTTAATAAAAGACGCGGACTTCTCTCTCTTTCCGCAGCCCTGCCCCTTTCTTGAAGGAGGAATAGGAAGTGGTAAAATGGTTTTCGGCTCACGGCCAGGATTAAAAGCCATATCACAGACACGCGGCTCTGAGTAGCGTGCTGCCCCGGCATCGCTTTCCCCATCGATCTTCTTCTTCCTCTCTTAGCTTCTGTCTCGCAGAGTGAGCATTTCCTGCTCCATGTGTCACTTTGCACTATTTCTGTCTCTGGAAGTTTGTCTCAGGATTCACTTGTGAAGGAAAAGATTGGCTAACAGCCTTTTTTGAGAAGAGTGCTTATTTATTTATTTATTTATTTATTTATTTATTTATTTATGTATTTCAATCTGTCTCATTTTATTTCTCTCGTGTGTGTTTTGCAGAGACCTTGCAGTCATCGTGGCATCTATGGCCTACAACACGTGGTTCACCAAGCTCTACTGCAAAGACATGCGCTTAGTAAATATCTCTGTGTTCACATGCAGTGTTGCGCATAAATCTGAGATATTACGGCCAATCCATCAGATCCGGCTTGAATTTTTTTTTTTTTTATGTTGAAGATTGAAGCTGACAAAAGTATTCGAATATGAATTTCACCTATACTTTACGTATATATTGTATGCACTTTATACCAAATTTTTTTTTTTTCCTGATGTTTCTTTAATAAATTTACATTTTTGCCAACATGCTATGTGTAATTCTAGCTTTTAAAAATGTAACATGTTGGAAATTACAGGTTACGGTTTTGAGCATGAGCAAAAAATCTCAGAAATTCAAATCTCAGAAGTACAAAAGTACAGCTTGAACTAGCTAGAGCGAGTGCAGAAAACTAGCTATTTGATTATGAATATTTTTTTTAAAAAACATGTTTTATTTATCGGATCACTCCGGAAGCGTCTGATTTTCTTTGGGTTGCTTCATGTTTCACAAAAAAATCTGCCTTTTTTTTTAAATTTTTTATTTTTGAGATTTGTATTTAAGGTTCTGATTTTTTTAAATCTTACAATTATACTCTAATTTTGAATGATATGTTTTTTAAATGCACATCTTTCTCTTAGTAAGTTCACAACGACAAAGAAAACAGACGTGTACCGTTCAGGAAGTTGTAATAAATGAGATTTTAAATGAGATTTTATGCCCAGGATTGGAAAATACTTGAGAAATTGGTCTTTGTTAAGATGCTGAAGGACTATTTTGGTGTATTTCTATTTTGCTTTATTGAAATTGAATATGTACACTCTTACTTTTTTACATTTCTATGAAAAAGAAAAGACTTTTTGGGTCAATGGAGCCATGAAGATTTTAATATAATTGTGTGTGTGTGTGTGTGTGTGTGTGTGTGTGTGTGTGTGTGTGTGTGTGTGTGTGTGTGTTTACAGAGCTCAGAGGTAGTGGAGCAGGTCCTCCACACCATCAATAAGTCCAGCAGTCTGGAAGAACTCACTCTGGAGAACGTCGGCCTTAAAGCGTGAGATATTCTCTCTCTCTCTCTCTCTCTCTCTCTCTCTCTCTCTCTCTCTCTCTCTCTGTGTCTGTCTTATCTGCCTGTCTGTGTATCCTTACCTTACATTCTGTTTTAGTTTTAGTTTCAGCTTGAACTTTTCTGACAGCTGCGACTGGATTTCATTGTTTTTTTTTTTCATGTTTGCCTGCAGAGATTTCCCTCAGAAAATGGCTGCCGCTCTGTCGGAAAACCCGGCGTCTATGCTCCACTCCCTCAACCTGTCCCACAACACGTTCGACAGTCAAGGTGTGATGACACGCCACCGTCACCTCGCTCTTTCATTTAGATTTCCTCATTCTGTTTGTCAGTAGATCAACCCTTTGATTTCTTCTTTATCACGTAAAAATGTTAGAAGCTATTGTGCCTTTTTGACAATTCTGACTCTTCTGACAACATGCACGATGCTTCTGTGTGTGTGTGTGTGTGTGTGTGTGTGTGTGTGTGTGTGTGTGTGTGTGTGTGTGGTGCTCTCTTGTCTATGTCAAATTCCCAGGGTCTGCCAGATTCAGTCATGTCAGATACATCAGCTATCAATGTGCCTGACATGTTAACAAGCGTGTATGTGTGTGTGTGTGTGTGTGTGTGTGTGTGTGTGTGTGTGTGTGTGTGGACACAACCTACAAAACAGCCCGGTTATTTTTATTCCAGTGTCTGCAGCAAGCCCACTGCTGTGTCATTTTTTTCTCCCAAACTAATAGATTTTCTCTCTCTCTCTCTGTGTGTATGTCTATGTGTGTGTGTGTGTGTGTGTGTGTGTGTCTGTGTGTGTGTTTGTGTGTGTGTGTGTGTGCACGCATGGGTGGTTTTGCAGGAGTGTCAAATCTCTTCCAGCAGGTGTGTCAGCTCAGCAAAGGCCTCCGTCTGCTCAACCTCTCCAAGACCTCATTCTCTTCTAAAGGTGTGTGTTGGACAGGCAGGAGCCAGTGCCCCCTGCTGGACCCCTCACACACCCTCACACACCCTCACACACCCTCACACACCCTCACACACGGTTCCAACACACAGTCAGCCCGGAGAGGTCCGACTCCGCCATGACGAACCGTTTACATCTCATGCAGTTTTGTCCAAATATATATAACACAGCAGATACAGGAGCGTATCAGAGATAAGTAAAGGACTAAAACACGTGGTGGCACGCCGTTACGGAAAAACAATCAACCATTATTTTGAGGTGTGACTCTGTTCCCACTGTGAAGTTCACTACCAATAACAGCACTTCCCGAAGTGTTTTCATGCTGCTTTTTTTGTTTTAAGACAAAAAAAAAATGCAGCTCGTCATTTTAGAAATAACCGGAAAATCTTATTGAAGATTGTGAAAAATCTCTGACACTGGAGACTCCTTCCATAATCATCTCCTTACAGAAAAAATTCATCGTATCAGTGATTATAGTATGGTTTTCTTTTGCTTTGTTTTTTAAAAATACATTTTAGATTACAGTCAATATACATACGAGACCATGTGAATGATCTGTTACTACAAAACCAATAACATAGAATAATAATAATAATAATAATAATAATAATGATGCATTTTATTTAATGGCGCCTTTCAAAACACTCAAGGTCACCTCACAAGCAGGCAAAAATAAAAATACAAATACAAAATCACTCAGCGTGTACAAATAAAATACAGTAAAGAACGTTTCGGATGAAGATTGTTCTCGGTATAGATAAATTTAGAGGACATTTTTGTATTTTATTAGTGTTTTTAATGAAAAGATTAATGCCTTAGTGGTCACATATTGTACAGATACAAAACACTACCATGTTTTTTTGGGAAGGTTCGATGCCGATTCATCAGTGGAAAAGATGGTGTATGACATCGTGTAGTCCTTTTTCACTATAAACTAAAATAACATTGTATTGAAATTGAATTAGTTGCAGAATAGATCAGTCTGCGCTATTTTCAGTGCACTATTCTCCTCTAAACCCAACATTTGCAACACGACCCGATGATTCAATTAGTCCTGACATTATTGAGAAAATGACTCGGTTGATTAACGGGGCATCCGACATGGTAGAATCCTCGGACAGAACATAAACCATGATTAGGACAATGAAATCTATCGCTAAATGACAGCAACAACATAAATGCAATTCAGCGCCCGAATGCCAAAAAAGCACAACTAGCCTTTTCTAAAGCCAGGGAGAAAAACGTCCGAGCTGTGTGTGAATCGGGAAGGAAAATGGAGTGGACTGAATCGGTCTTGTTAGCCGCGTTTGATGAGGCATGCTCTTTGAGGATGTGGCACACCGCCATTGGAGCATCGCCTGCCTCCGAATCTGGGGCAAGGATCCATAATTTGTGGAAAAGTAAAAGTTGGTGTTTATTTCCAGTATTTTTTAAAGGGGGGAAAATGCAATTCAGACACTGATGACACTTCAGTTTAGAAGTCATTAAAATTTTAAATATAGCACTTAATTGTTGCTTTCATCATTAGAGCTCCGGAGTGTTCGGAGCGAACATTAGCAAAACAAACTCAATAAGAGTCATTAAGCTGAATATAATGCGCTTATGATGCCTGGTCTGTTCCTAGTTCTGGGGCTTTGTATCGTGTTTGATATGCATAGGTTTCTATTTCATTAATTACTGATTGTGTCATTAATGTGCTTTGTTTTAAATCTAAATATTTAACGCTTTTGCGAACTTACTAAGAAAAGTACTATATAAATAAAGATCGTTATTGTTACCGCTTTCACATAGGAGGAATAAACACAAGGGTGCGCTGTTATAGGAAAATAATCAACGATGGAATTTGATTTTCTTGTATTTTCCTATAAAAGCACGTTCCCAAGTGTTTTATTCCTCTTATACCACAGCAGTCGAACTGCTAAGCACTTCCCTGTTTCGGAAAAATGTAAAGAAACTTTTTACCTTGGATGTAACACAGATGTAGTAATGCTGCATTACAAGATTTATACCTTCATAACCAATGATGAAAATAATGTGATTTTTTTTTTTTTTTTGGTCTTGGATCATCCTTCAGTCATCAGCTCCCAAAGCATTTACAGTGTCATGTGATCTCAATGTAAATACACTCGTTCCTGATCATACCTAGGGAAACAGCAGCATGAAGACTACGAACCGGGGGGAAAAAGTGTGCCGCAGTGAAGCATGGTGGTGGTAGCATTGTGTTGTCGAGATGCTTTTCATCAGCGCGCACTGGGAAACCGGTCAGGCTCGAGGACAAGATGGATGGAGACAAATACAGGGCAAGAAATCCTAGAAGAAAACCTGTTCCAGTTTGCAGAAAGACTTGAGACTGATTTGGAGGTTGATCTTTCCACCTGGGCAACAACCTGAAGCCAATGCTATTTTGTTTTGTTTTTTTCCCCCAAACCAAGAACCTGAAGGTGTTAGAATGGCCAAGTCAATGCCCAGACTCATATCTGACATATGTGACAATGGTCTCCATCCAATCTGGAGACAGGGAATGGATAAAAATAGAATGTCACACACTCCACACAACAGGACATTCTGGGATGATAAGCTTTTAGACTACAATATACACTATATGGCCCAATGTTTGTGCACCTGACCATCACACGCTTCTTCGCACAAAGCACACAGTTGTATAGGATGACTTTATATGTTGTAGATTTGCCAAGGTTGATGAACATGGAAGAACTCGAGTGTCCTGCACAGAGCCCTGACCTCAACCCCACTGAACACCTTTGGGATGAACTGGAACACCGACTGCACCCCAGACCTCCTCGACATCCCAACATCAGAGCCTGACCTTCACTAATGCTCCTGTAGCTGAATGAACACAAATACCCACAGCCGCGCTCCAACATCTAGTGGAAAGACTTCGCGGAGGAGTGGAGCTCATTATAACAGCAACATCTGGAATGGGATGGTCAAAATATGGATGTTTATAGTGACACCAGCTCCCAAACATTCCAGCAAACAGTGTGTGAAAGTGACTGTCCTCTCTAATATATTATTATTTTTCCTCTCAGGTGTGAGTTCTC
Source organism: Pangasius larnaudii (assembly GCA_037576815.1). NCBI lineage: Eukaryota > Metazoa > Chordata > Actinopteri > Siluriformes > Pangasiidae > Pangasius > Pangasius larnaudii. Next base: position 26,769,335 of record CM074919.1, on the reverse strand, counting down.
TGTCTCAGGCTCTGTGTTCGAGTGATGATTACTCCAACTCTCTGCTGCACCTCGACCTGAGCAAGAACCCGGGCATTCTTTCTGGGGAGGATGCTACGGTTAGAGCACACTCAGATACACACACACACACACACACACACACACACACAAGCTTAGGGGTGTTTATGGAAAATTAATGGTATTGTAACCATACAAAAGTTTATAAAGAGTAATCTAAAAACAAAGCAAGGGTCTAATACACAACACAACAGTCAGCAATGACAAAAGGCTCGGAAATCAGACACATGCTAATGCTAATGGAATGGCAAGACTTCGCGCTGAACTAGGAAGTGACCAGGAAGTGATATTAGAGGTAGTGCTAGTACTCAGGTAAACGCAAAGACTGTGTAGACTTTTGCTATTTTATTCACCTAGAGTACATCACTGCAAACCAAAAGAAAAAAAAACAAAAAACACAACTTCAATACTTTTAATCTGTAGCTCAGGCACACACACACACACACACACACACACACACACACACACACACACACACACACACAGACCCTCGTTCACTGACTGTCTCACACACTATACCTGTATCTCAGCTTTCATGTTTCCTGTGCAGAATCTGTACCTGTTCTTGGCTCAGCCCAACTGCTTGGTGCATTTGGATCTCTCGGGCACAGACTGTGCAGTGGAATCGGTAAGTGTTCCTAAACAAACGCCTCAACCGTTTGACCTTTCCCGATTCCGCATTATCATCACGTTCAGTTCAAATTCCGGCTGTTGCAGCCTGTCCATAATAATCTAAGAAATAATATATGATGGGGCGTAATGTTATAGCAAAAATAATCAACATTAGGGTGGTGTGATGTTGGTTATTTTCATATAACAGCAGATCCTGAGGTCCTTCAATAATTCCAACAACAATAATGTTACATAAAAATAAATCTCCTTACAGAAAGCTTCCCCATATCACCGACTAGATGTTTTCCTTTCTTAAATAACAACACTTTCTTTACAATATATTCATTATGATGGTTAGAATACGTGGCGCTTCTGCTACACAAGTTCCCGTGAGTGCGTTGTTATTATAAACAAGATCGTTTTTTTTAAAAAAAAACAAGCGCTTTAACCTGATCCTACGATTTGAGTTACGGCTCACACTATCCAAGCTGCTGCTATAGAAATCGAATCAAGGAACAGATCTGAGAATTGCCCGGCGCAGTGGAGTAAATGCGTTTCATTGTGTTTGTTGCAGTTGTTTGGCGCTTTGCTCCGAGGCTGCTGTGCCGATCTCTCCTACCTGAATCTCTCCAAGAACTCCTTCTCTCAGAGGTGACTATCAGCGTGGCTGTTTAAACACTGACCATGGATTAGGCTTGACTTCGGCTGGTCAATAGATCTCAGTCTGCGTGCTCGTGCTAAGCTTGCTGTCTCTACACACGGGAGTAGACCGTAAAAGCACTCTGTGTAATAATATCGCTCTAACATTGTTGGTTAAGACAGAGTGGGTTCCATTAGTCAGCATTGTGTGTGTGTGTGTGTGTGTGTGTGTGTGGAAGACAGAGAAAAAGAGCTGGAGGGTGCAGACATACAGGAACATGATGATGTATATCTGCCTGCCTAAACTCCCCCTGGAACCCGCCGCTGCAGTAGCATCCTAGCCCCATAACCGCATTATGAGAAACTCCACGAAAAATGAGACACGTTTGCGCAGAATCTCAGCTTCAGTTCCAAGTTGCTCCATTTCTCCCTCTCTTTGTCTCTTTCTCTTTACCTGAGATTTGACGATTTGACAAATATCTTGTCTGCTAATGGGTTTTCAATGTGTTGTGGGTGGAACAATCTCAAAATGCTTCCATCGAGGGCAGAGACACACGTAGACAATAATCATGCACACAGTATTACAGTGACTTACGTTAGTATTTACATAAGTATTCACCCCTGTTGCTGTGAAACCCCTAACTTAGTGACGTATACTGATCTCAGTATAAATACAGCTGTTCCTGAAAGATCAGACATTGTTAGAGAACAAAACTAAACCAACATCATCAAGGAACCAAAGACCAAGGATCCATTAAAACAAGTCTAGGACACATTTATGGGAAAGGCATCAACCAGGGTTTGGTTTTATATGGTTTTAAGTGCCAACATGATGCTACCACCACCATGCTTCACTGTGGTAAGGTCTACCTTTCTTATGCAAGATGCAAGCCAGTGTATACTTGTAGTTTTTCATATTCAACATTAAATCCATTATTTTAAAAAATGGAAAGAATATGGCACAAGGATCCCTGATGGTCTAGCAGCTAAGGATCCCACAGTCTCACCGGATTGTGTCAGGATTGTCGTGTCAGGAAGGGCGTCTGGTGTAAAAACCTGTGCCAAATCAAACATGAGGACCAATGATCTGCTGTGGCGACCCCTAACAGGAACAGCCAAAAGAGAAACAACAACAACAACAACAACAACGTATGGCACAACCACAACTCCGCCTAGAGGAGGCTGTCTGCTAAAATTAAGTGGCTGGTTAAGGAGGGCATTAGTCATAGAAACAACACCCAACATGATGCTACCAACACCATGCTTCACTCTGCTGAGGTTCATCTTTCTTATGCAAGGCAGTGTATACATGTAGTCAGGGTTTTTTGTTTTTCAAGTTGGAAATTGTTAAGTATTTAATGTAATATAACATTTATGTTCAGATTCTTAGTTTTCTTATATTTAATTTCTACGCCAGAGTCCTTTTCCTACATCAAGTAATCACATCATGAGATCATAGACGAGATTATTTTTTTTTTATTTGTAAGTAGTGTGAATGGATGTTTATATAGTGAGTGATTACGTAATCATATCGCACACACAGTGTTTAGAGTCATAGGGAATATTAGAGCAAATCTGTTTCATTTTGTAGCACAAGAGAGCACATGAACATGAAAGATGACGTTTTATGCTCTTTGCCCCTGAAACATGCATGCTCACCCTCTCTGAGCCAAGCTTGCGGTTTCATCTTGCTATGGCGTCATCCATTATGGAGCATGTTTTGTTTTTTGCATGTGCATGAAGGTGGAGCGAGAAGCATTTGAACTTCACTGAATTCCTGAGGAAAGACATGAGGAAAAAAAAAAAAAGGGATTCAACAACGTTTCATCTTCTAAGCTCCTTTTTCCTCCACACTCTCTCTCTCTCTCTCTCTCTCTCTCTGTGTGTGTCAGGAAACTGAAAGACATGCTGCCCACCTTCCGTCAGTTCTTTACCTCAGCATTCAGCCTCAGCCATCTCAGCATGGCCTCAATGAAGATGCCCCCAGATGTACTCAGGTGAAACAACACCACATACACTTCAGCTTCACACTCAGTGCTCCATAACATTGTGTGCTCATTAAATCAGCGTGAGATGTGATTTGCTTTCGTATAAATAAAATAATTATATATATATATATATATATATATATATATATATATATATATATATATATATATATATATATATATGTGTGTGTG
>CM074919.1:26733158-26751836 GCA_037576815.1 Pangasius larnaudii | reverse complement strand
TTCCTAAATGGTAAATGCCATATTTTTGTGGAGCCTCTTAAAATAAAGCTGAAAGTCTACACTTCGATCACATCTTGGTTGTTTTATTTCAAACCCATTGTGGTGGTGTATAAAAGCAAAATCACAAAAACTCTTTTTTTTCAAATACTTCCGGACCTGACTGTAGTTCCCACTACAACAGAAATGGTTCTGTACATCATAATTACACTGTCTGCACTTATACTTTCTCTTTTGTTTGCCCTAGGCTGTATTTTGCTTAAATCAATTACATGCTTTAAAACAAGATCTTGGCAACTGCAGACTGTGTTTTAAACTAACCGAAAAAAAAATAACACCACTCGCTGACTTGCTTTTATCCACGTTCTTCCAAAACTAGCCCAATTTAGCATAAAAACCTCAACCCTGGCAACCCATGACATGACTCTCATGTTAGTGTATTTATCTAAATTTCTATTTTGTGCTTAAATAGTTTACTAAAGCTATTAATCTGTCCATTTACTATTAGGCTACCTGTTGTGTGAAAGTCCAGCGCTCCTTGCTATAAACAAATAAAATTGTTAGTGTTGGCAAACTGCTGTGGGATAAGAGGAATAAAACACTCGTATATACCGTGTCATTGATTCATTTCCTGAAACAGCATGTCTCATCAGGGTTTCATTATTAGCTTTGTTTAGAAATGTATGCGAATCTGTGCTATCACACTATCCTAGCCTTCACAGTGTGTATGCTTTGTGTTTATTCTGGTCGTAGCTTCAGCAGGTGGCTCGAGTGAGGCGAGCGGACGACAGTGCCACGATCCGACACACACTCCGACACGCTGACACCATCGACAGCCCCGAGGACGATTTCAGTAACAGCATTGTAAGAAAACGTGTCCACATTCCTCACAGTGCTTCTGAGAAATGGACGTCCCGTCAATCTTAGGATTTTTATAGCGATACAGCTACAACTTCTAGTATAAGTAGTTTTGTTGTTTATTGTTTCGAATCGATTTAATGTTCATTACAGAAAAAAACGAGCCTTGAAAAAATAATTCAAGTTATAATAATAAAAAAAATTAAGCTAGGCCACATGGTTCTGCCATCTGGTCTCAGTGTTTTGATATTTTGACTTGCGCACACTTTTACTCATCCACTCCCTCTGTGCACAGGATACAATAGCCATAAAGAAGCGCAGCGCTAGGACACGACGCATCCGGCCCGTCTCCGCCAGACTGAGTGAGTCACGCTTGACAGCTGCCTCCAGCACAATTAGACACATCTGAGTCAGTAGCTATGCAGTTCACAGATGACAAATTTGTGGAATAATATGAGGGATTATCAGCGGTGACTCAGCATTCGAGGTTCTGCTCTGGTTCTCGACAGACGGTTGTGGGTTCAAATCACAGTGCTGCTGCTACAGAGCCATTTTTGGCCGTTATAAGCTTCATAAACCACCGAAGGAATGAATATGACAATGTTTTCGGTAACTCAAAGACATACCACTTTATTAGGAACACACCTGCAAATCCCAGTTTTTCCAATCGGCCACTCATTTTGCAGGTCACGAGCTTCACATTAATTAATTAATTAATTAATTAATTTTCACGCACAGCTGTCTATAGAGTTAGACAGTGCTCTGAATTCTGAGATGCTTTTCTGCTCACCGTGGTTGTCGAGCTTTTTAAAGATACGCCACGTTTCCAGGTGAAAGATGCACATTAGAGAAGGGTAAAGTTCAGTACCCTTTTAAACCACCAGTGTCTCGCTTCACCGTTTTATTTCTTCCAGGTCTAGGTGATGATCCCAACTTTTCTCCTTCACCTTCAGCACCTCGTTCATCTGCTCCGCTGTCTCACTTAGCCTCTTGGGAGGATTTGTCCAGCTTGCCTACCCAAGGTGTACCTCTGCGCCACGTAACCCACATCAGACCCCGCCCACCAAGAAGGCATAGACCCGGACACACCTCTCTAGATACGGTAAAGAGCTGAACGTGAGCAATAAGCTTGGCAGATGAAGGCTTATTTAACTTTTACTTATTTTTATTAATTCGACAACTCAAACTAGCTATTTGAAAGTGTGATGAATTCGCCTGCGTGTCAGAGCATGATATAAAAAATAATAGGATGTGCTGGATCAAGTGCTATTTTATAATGAGGGTGAAGCCATATTGCTAAATGAAACCAAACCTGCAGTGATTGTGATCATTACAACCAGGACTATTGATGCAGAAATACTATTTTAGCAACATTTACTACCTGACAAATATTCGATGTTCATTTCAGCGCTTGCCATCTTACCAATCTTATATCACTGCTTTAGTGTATTTTCATTTTTGGAAATATCCGATCTAAAAATAACGAAAACATACGTTGACCTAAAACACCTAAAATTAGATGTTGTCTTCCGAATCTCTCCACGTAAATCGCATTTCACTTCAACTGGAAAGGCTGCAGGCTGCAGTTCTGTTTCCTCCCGCAGATCTGGTTTTCTTTGCTAATCGAATGAATCCATGAGCTAAACGTTAAAACGTTATCTGATCCACAATCATCTGCAGGATCATCTAAACAGCCACAGGCTTGAAATTTAAAACAAGCAGACGTCCCTGTTGTCGTGATTCTAATCGGTTTCCACTCGTCTTGCAGCATTCATCTGAGAATGGCGGCGTGAACCTGTTGGATGATGGACTTCCTGATTTCTACACCAAGAGGGTCTTACCAGACAGGTCTTTCGATTGCTGGAGCTAATATTAATAATAAAACATTAGCAACAGAACTCAGCACTTCGACTGTTGTATGTTATAGAAGCACTAATACACCGGGGCGTGTGCTGTTACAGGAAAAGAATCAACAATCGCTTAACTGGTGCGATGCGACTCAGTGAGTTGCTGTTACTGATTATTTTCCCATAACAGCATGTCCTGAAGTGTTTTATTCCTCTTATACCACAGCAGTTTGCCAATGCTAACTTTTTTTTTTTTTTTTTACTTTTTTTCTCTCTCAATTGAAGTTAAAGTTAAAAGACAAACCTTGTCACGTGATGAGAAACCGTAAACCGCAAACTCCTCTCCTCTGAAGACGTTCCCGCGTCTGAAAAACTTCACTACAGCTTTACATCTGACTGTTACTAAGCACTGACACTGGAGACTCCTTCCAAAAACAGAGAGAAACAGAGAGAAACAGAGAAAACTTCACCCTATCAATAGTTCCACACACTTTTTTTTTTGTAATTAATAGTCACCTCCATCAGAGCTGCTGATACAGAAAATTAATCGACACCTTCTGACCAATGAGAATCGAGAATTCAACGGCGCTGCGGTGTAAATGATGTGGTATAAGTGATCTAAATGCATTTGTCATGCTTTAAACACTGCTTTCAGAGCTTCTCTGTTGTCTTTGTCTGTTTTCCAGTCAGGTGACGTCTCATCATGTCCAGTCTCTGAGGCGGAAGAAGAGGCGCAACGTGCTGGCCATCTTTTCAGGATTCAGGAAGAGCCGTTACTCTGCGTCAAATCAAGAGCCGGACCCGGATCCGGAGCCGGAGCCTGCGATCCAGGGGGAAGTGTGTGGGGATGAATGTCGCACCAGGTATGTTTCTTTTTCTTTTTATCCAGACAAGCACCTTGTCGTTTTGTTAGGACGCAGAAGCGCATACAGCAGGCGGTATACTGAGCCATGCTTGTGAGTTGTCTCCTCCTATTTTCATGCTGCCGCGTCCTCGTTTCTCATCTGTCATTTCTCCGAAATATCATCCAGTCGTGCTACTTACATCGGATCAATAGCTGCTGAGAGGATATTAAAGAAGCTAGAGGCAGCTATAAAGGAAGGGAGTGCGCATGCAAGTTATTAGAGAGCGTACATATATATATATATAAATCATTTGGGCACATTTAGAAATGATCTTAAAGGGAGATGCAAATGTTCGAAGTGATATGGGACAGACAAGGCCGCTTTACAGAAATCAGGGTGTAGAGTTATACTCCTCATGAGCAAGCCAGAGGTTAGAGTGGCAAGGAAAAACTCCCTGAAAACACATGAGGAGCGTTGATTAGAGCAGGTACAGATCTACACTATCCAGGTGAGACCTGGCCATGAAGTGGTTTTATGGGTTTGTACAGAATGTGAGCATCAGACAGCCACAAGAGTATCTAGGATCAGGCAGCAGGAATACACACACAGCATAACAGAGAGAGAGAGAGAGAGAGAGAGAGAGAGAGAGAGAGAGAGAATTAGGCATGGTGCAGATTATTATGCATGCTCTTGTCCTACAGTGGTTTAAATAGGTGTAGATTGTAAGCAGAGTGCTAGCAGGGACTCTGGCAGCACTAGCTATGACAACATAACTGAAAAACACAGAGCCAGAAGGTAACACAGGCATGAGGTCACCGTGGGACATCCGTATCCAGCCAATCCACCATCTACCTCATCGAACTGTAATTGTTTCACTATAAAAAGCTAAAGACTTTTTGACTATTTTTGTTGCTCGGGATGATGAAGAAGCGTCTCGCAAAACCTAATTAAATGCTTTGTTGCATGTTTTCCTTGTCGTCTTCACTGTTGCACTAAGGATAAAAATACCTCACGTGGTAGACGGAGGTAGAATAGAAAGTTGCGTTCACTCAAACAGAGCTGTGTGCCTTATTTTATTTTAGATTATTTTTAATATGTTTATGTATGATGGTATTTTTTACCATTGGCTTTATGACAATAGCTTTGAAATGGAAGCTCATATAAATATCAAGCATTTTCATGTAGGTTCGGATGACAGTTCTGCGATTTTTGTTTTTTTTTTGCAGCTAGGCGTTTCTGATTTATTGGTATTTTTTAATTTATTTATTTGTTTGTTTTTTTTCAGTCAGCTTTCCTGTTTCACACATCCTAATGTCCGTCATCCCGCAGCAAGACTTTTTATTTTATATTCAAATATTCAAATATTTATCCATCCGTCCCTCCATCCCATTGGTTTGTGACAGTAGATTTTTAAATGGAAGCCCATATAAAGGTTAAGTATTTTTATATATAGTTTTGGCTGACTCTATATATATATATATTTTTAGGTGCTGTTTCATTTTTTTTAAATTTTAAAATGTATCTATTTATTTACTTATTTTCAGCCAGCGTCCCTCATTTAAGTGTCACACATCCTAAAGTCTGTCATCCAGACAAGCGAATTAAAGTGTGCTGGTATCATAAATGTAAAAAATGAAAGTTACCGTGTCGAAAACATTCGGAGGTTGTGTTCATTGATAATAATAATAATAATAATAATAATAATGTCTTTAAATCCCAGCGCTGCTACAGAGAGCCTGTACTCTGTGATTCAGCACCCTAAGGATTTCCGGAGGACGGAGACATCGCGAGAAGAAACTAATGGAGACCCTGGAGATCAAAAGCCTCCTCAGATCTCAGGCCGAACTTTTCACAGCATTCCGCTGCTGGGGATGAGGGCAGTGAGCCCCTCCTGCACCGCACAGAGACAAGTATATATATATATATATATATATATATATATATATAAACATCATCAACATACACAGATTATAATCATTATTATACCACAGCACTCGCCTGTGATTAGTCAGAAAGTTGATTCATTTACTATAACAGCAGCTCTGACAGTAGTTCTGGCTTCAATGCACTCGTCCTGATATCCCATCTATCCATCCTATCGTTTCTATAGTAACAACTTGCACAGGGACTTGTATTTTTAACTGAGATGTTTTGGAAGGAGTCTCCAGTGTCAGCGCTTTAAATTTTTCACCACAGGAACGTTTCTCTCTCTCTCTCTCTCTCTCTCTCTCTCTCTCATATGAATATATATACATATATAGGCTGACTATTTATTTTTTTGTTATTGATTTCAAGAGAGAGAAAAACGACTCTTCAGAGCCGCTATAGCGCAAATGATACCAGGCAGTAATTTGATTCATGGAGCTTCCACAACATTCACCGTAACTATAAATGGAAAAAAAAAGTATGATATGTCGGTTATTAATCAATAAAAAATATATAATTCCTGGTAAATTGCTGTGGTCTAAGAGGAATAAAACACTTCGCAACAACAAAATGCTTTATTTAAAATGTTTTCTTCCTTAATTAGTATTCACATGAGGCACGAAAAGGACGAGATTTCACACAGCTAAGAATATTAAACTAGGAATATTTTTGAAAAAGATGTTCCTCACGGGTTCTTGGGTTCTAGTAGAAGCTCTGTCGGATAGAGAACCTCCAGTGTATCATTTTAAGGTTTCTATCAGACATTTAAAAAAACAAAACAAACAGATTTACAATTACCATTGTGTTATGCTAATATAAAGGATGACATCACAACGGTGTTAAAGATATAAAGAGTGTGCTACTCTGTATGGTCTGAATTTAATTTAATAAGAAATATACATATAACTGAATGTTCTTTGGCATTAAAACAAAACACATCAGTACTGGAACGATTTTCAGTTCTTTACATTTGCAGCAACCATTTTATTGTATGATCTTATGATTATTTTTTTATTTTTTTTTTTACTTAATTCCCTGATTGCTACCTTCCTCTCTCTTCCTCATCAGTCACCTGAGTACAGCAACGTGTTCGTCTCCTCGGACGTCACCGTCCCCGCAGACAGAGACAATAAAAGACAGAAAGCTCTTAAAGACAGTCAAGACGAGCCACGTGTCCAGGGTTCCGACTCGTCCTCTGCTCAGCTGGAGGAGGGAGTGAAGGTGGAGTCGCAGCAGAAACCCAAACCTCCTCCTCAGAGCAGCAAGCCGAGACTGGGGAACATGAAACAGCACCATCTGGAGGAGAACTCTAGTAATGCAGGTGGTTTAATAATAATAATAATAATAATAATAATAATAATAAAAGAGATGGTAGTGTTACAGACACATCCTGCAAAAATGATCCTAAAAGTAATACAAACAAGCGAGGTTGGATTCAGCCAAGGTGTGTGATGAACATGTTAGAAAAACGAACCTCGACACTAAAAACGTAAAGTCAAGCTAACTACAAAGTCTGTATGTAGGTGTAACCGTGACTAATGTTCTTACTCAATCAGCAGGTTGGCGCTTCGTTTCCTTTTCTTTAAACTTTATGCTATTTTAGGAGAGAATGCTGTAGAAGAAGCTGGAGGAGAGAAAGACGTGGCTGATGAAAAAGAGGACACCCGAAGTCAGGAAGAGCAAAAGCAAAAAGCAGAAGGACAAACTCCTCCCATCTCGGAAAAGGTGTGTAGCTTGCATTACTGTCTGCATGTGCGTGTGTGTGTGTGTGTGTGTGTGTGTGTGTGTGCGCGCAGGTTAGTGCGGACATACAGTACATGCTTGTTGTGTTGGTGTCTGTGCGTTGACCTTTAGTATTAATTGCAGCCTAATGTGTCTTAAATGTCACCCCCCAGCTAGATACTGCGAAATCACCTGCGAAATCGACTGCCAAGAATCAAGTACAGCCTCCTGCGCCACCTGTCCTCGCCAAGCCCACATCCCGATTGGTAGATTCTCCTGTCACTCAAGGTAGATTCGGATCAGAGGTTTTCTTTGTGTGTTCAGAGTTAGCTTCGAAGCTATAGACTTGATATATATAAAAAAAAAAAACTTTGCAGGTTTTTGTGATGTAAAAAACAAACCCGAGATAAATCATGTCCTCTTTTTCGACCTCTGATGTGATTGTAGCAGCGGACAGAATTGAAGTAAACAACACACACAAACATTTTAGGAAGAAATAGGAACAAAATATCCTGGCTGCAGAAGTGAGATCTTCTGTACACAGGACCAAACAAAGTGCAAAAACACAGCAGTGTGAGATGAGTGCGGGATAATAAAGACACCGAACAATGAAATGAAATGAAAGGAACACGCAGAACAACAGCAAGGTGTTGTGCAGGAAAGCTATTCACTCCTTATCGTGCTGGAAGGTGACACTTCTCTCCAGCTTCAGCTGTCTAACAGAGACCTGCAGGCTTTCTGCCAAAACAGATCGGTATTTCGAGTGATCCATGATGCCCTCTATCTTGACTAGACCCCCAGTCCCAGCTTAAGAGAAGCAGCCCCATAGCATGATGCTGCCACCACCATGCTTCACCAAGGGTATGATGTTCTTTAGGTGATAAACTGTCTTGTTTTTGCACCAAACATATCTATAAGAATTCTGTTCAAAACGTTCTACCTTGGTGTCATGTAGGTCTCTTGGCAGCCTCCATGATAAGTTTTCTTCTTGAGCTCACATCATTTTTTGGAGGGAAATGTTCTTGGTGACGTCACTGTGGTGCTCCATGGTCTCCATTTGTTGATGATGGCCTTCACAGTGTTCCATGGTACATCTAATGTTTTGGAAACGCTTTGGTTTCCTGATCAATACCTTCCCACGATGAGAGACCCGTACATGCTTCGGAAGCTGTTTGTGGACCATGGCTTCAGCAGTGGCATGAAACCAAGAAGATGGCAAGGAACGTCCTGCCTACAGATCTACAGATCTACACATCTACCTACAGATCTTTATTTGGCGTTAATCAGAATCACTTCACTGATGAGAGGATCGTTACTTTTGAACACGTGTTTGAATGCATTTCTGCAGTTTGTCAGTTGCTGTCTCACATTAAAGTTGTAAAAAGATCTGACGTGATTTGTATTGGTTTCTTGGTTTCACCAACCTGATGATGATGATGATGGTATGTCTGACGGTATGTATGGCTAGGTGCGGCGAAAGACTGTTCCTCAAGCGGCGTGGCCACAAAGCCTCACAGGAACCGAAAGGCCCACTCTTGCGAGGCAGGTAAGACTTCTTCTCACTTACTAGGAATCCTGAGCAGAATTGCAGTGTATGATCCAGTTCTTCTCGTCCGTGGGCTTGTGTGCGTTTGCGTGCATGTTAAGGCTTTAACTCGGGCATGGAGGAAGACAGCCCCGGCGATGCGGAGAGGTCCTCAGATCCTAAACCCCCGGTGAAAAAGCCACGACTTCCCCCGAGAAGAAACAGATCTTTTGATACTGCTGGTAAGCAAATAGTATATACAGATATATTAATGACAAAATCATGTGTGTGTGTGTGTGTGTGTGTGTGTGTGTGTTTACAGTCTAGCAGATGGTTCTGAGCTGACCTTTAACTAATCCAGAATAGTTAATAAGGTAACATAAGGTTGTGTCTCTCTCCTTCTCTCTCTCTCTCTATCTTTCTCTGTAGGTCAACAAAGTCCAGAGCCGAGCAACGGCGAAGCCTCGTGATCAAACGGGGTTTTTTTTTTTTTTTCCTTCAGGCAGACGTACAAACGAGTGACGGAGAAGATGGATGGGGGTCAAGCAAGAGAGTGATAATGATGAGGTGTGAGGAATGATCTTATGCTTGAATGAAATTGCATTCCCAGCTGTCTGCCAATCATGTTTCCACACACACACACACACACAAACACACACACACTGCTTGACTGGTGTCTTTCATATCCTTTTAAATTATTCACTCTCTTGTTTTGCATCATTCATTCCATTTCAGTTGTTTCTTACTTCTGCCTGCTGTTCATCTCTATCTCTCTCTCGCTCTCTCGCTCTCTCTCTCTCCCTCCTTCTGTTTTTTTCACTCATTCTCTATTTCTCCGATTTGCTTTCATTAAAGTTTACTCATTAAGCCGTATTGCTGTACCTCCTTTAAAGGGTACAAGGAACAATATGTCTCTCTTTACACCTCATAAGCTGTGTATGGTGGTGTTTACTTGCCTGGCTTCTCGCCCAATTTCTATTCCGTGCCAACTAGAAAAGCAATCACGCCTTAGGGTGAATGTTTGGGGGATAAAAGGGTCACAGTGCGTTGCAGTCGTACCACACTGAAAGGCAATCACTGTCCAATCACAGTCATTGACAAGTCATTGGTAAATAAAAACTAAAAAGAGCGTTCCTTTATCTTATCTTATCTTTATATGGACGACAGAAAATTGAAGAAGGATGTATATAGGACCTCTCTGATTCCAGGCACATCCTGAGTAGGGCTGTGATTGGACAGTGATTGCATTTCAGCGTGACACAACTGCAACACAGTGATGAAAGTGGAATGCGATGCAGCAGGGAATTGCTTTCAGATTCTTTAAAAAAAAAAAAAAAGCAATACTCAACAAAGATGATTGTTTTTTTTAAGCAAGAGATCAAGGAATGCAAGTGCAGTGAAGGTTTTACTTTTCAGTGTGGCATGTTTGCTCTTTGTGATTGCGTTTCTACGTGGCACCGAATCGTTTCCACAGAACCTCCGAAGAACCTGCAGGATGTCACTGTGTAGCATCTCCATAGCGACTATGAGTAAGCTGATTTTGCACTGAACATGGATTCAGAAATCTTCTCATCACATCTTTAGGCTTGCTTTTTGTTTTTTTGTTTTTTAGAGAATGTTAACGTCATTTCCGTTTCTTGTTCTGATCGGGTTGTTCTTATTCAGATCAACAACACAGATGTCACTCACGTGTATTTTATGCTGTTCCGTACAGAGCAGAATTGTGCTGTATTTAAATGAGCTCTATTTTTTACTGGTGTTGTGAATGTGACAAAGTCAATAAAAAGGAGACTCTCAGTACTGAAGACTGCTTTCTGAGGCACAGGCCTGAGCAACATTTTCTTTCAGTCGCACTTGAGGGACAAAAATTCCAAGCATAAATTCCTGTTCTTCCATGTTTACCTTTCAGCTACAGTAACGGGAATATTAATGATTAACATACAGACTTAAAACACTACAACATTAAGGCTTGTGATGATAGATAGATACATAGATAGATACATAGATAGATAGATAGATAGATAGATAGAGACACAGTAGATAGATAGACAGACAGCTAGATAGCTAGATAGATAGATAGACAGGCAGATAGAGACACAGTAGATAGATAGATAGATAGATAGATAGATAGATAGATAGATAGATAGATAGATAGATAGAGTGAAAAATAAGTAGAAAGGCAGATAGATAGATAGATAGATAGATAGATATATTGTTACAGTGATGTAGTTCCTTATCTGGTCAAAGGAGGGCGCCAAAGGCCAACAGCACAGGATCAGATCTGCTAATTTCATGAGTAGGTTGTTGGGCAGTTGGGGTAAAAGCCTGCCTCTGGCACTGATGCGACCCCAAACACACAGGGTTACTGGGTTACTGGGTTACAGGATTATAGGGTTATTATGGTAGTAATTTCACATGTTTTTCTCCGAATCCTGAAAAGAAGAGGACACATGCAGCTGAATTTGATAAAACCTGCTCTTAAATGCAATAAATAATAATTTACAGAGCAGCACTGTAGAGCAGTGCAGACGTAGTGTAAAAGTGAGTTAACTGGCACAACATACTGTATCTCCCTCTCCTCCACAATTATATCTGCTATGGAAAACATTGACACAGATTAAAGGTGTTTTCCAGTAAAACAAATTAAAGAGCCTGTTTAAACCATTCATAAATCATTTCATTAATAACGTCTCATTTAATCGCATGCCGTAATGCACACTGTGTAAGCCCAATGAGCCATAGCACTTTTGCTGCCGTTTACACAGGCCTACTAAACTACTATGAAATCTGCCTGATAAAAAAAGAAAGCATACGCAGCTGTCTTCTTTGAGGCCTCCCTGTCTTACACACACACACACACACACACACACACACACACACACACACACACACACACACACACACAGAGATAATGAATTGAAATCAGTGACAAACAGCAATAAACTAGCAACGGTAAAGTGGTAAAGTTCTGATGAAACTTTATGGCCAGGTATTCCACTCAAGTTCAGTAAACATGTTCACTCATTAAGGGAACGTCATCATGGATGCTTTCTACACTTTTACGATATTTCCCAAACTGGTATTGTTACTCGTTACCTGTTTATAGACTGTTCTCACTTCCTTTCTCACCTTCTCAGCCTCCCAGCACATGCTCATAATGGGCTTTTCCAGGTTAAACAAAATAACGGCAAATTAGTATTTCACACACGTGTAGGAGTGTGTGGTGGTGGTGGTGGTGGTGGTGGTGTTTTTTTGGGGGGGCTGTCATCATGTAGACATGTGCATTCAGGTTGGTGTTCTCTCTTTGACTATGTGTAGGTGTAAAAAGTCTGCACAGCCATTAAGATATTTGTCATACTTGGACCCAAAGCAGGTCTGCAGGGAATGAACAGTTTAACAATTCATTTTCACCTCGTTAGCCATCATTACTTCTGTCATTACTTACTCTTCTGCTCCAGCTGCTATGATTTTTACAAGAAAAACTTTTGTAAGACAGCATGACATGGTGGTTAGAAAGATCTAGGCAAGTCCTTTGGCAAACAGGGACAACATGCAAAGCATCTCTTTGGCTCATCACCTGCAAGATGAAGGGTGGGGGGTCAGGCGCAATGCCAGTTGGGCAGCAGGCATGTGAAGGATAATCTCACGGAGACTAGACCCATGCAGTGGAAACTGGCTTTGGGAACGTGGAATGGTGGGAGAGAGAAACCGGGTTAGTGTGTGAGATGGAAAGGTATGGGGTAGGTATAGTCATCCACACACAGTACATGCTCCACTACCGAACATCTTGATCAGGGTGGTCTCCAGATTTTCCACAGGAGGTGGACCTTGCAGGAAGTGGTGATACTCACCAGTCCCAAGCCAAAGGACAATTGGAGTTTGGAGTGTATCCCATTGGATAAGCCTCCCTTCAAGCGGCAATGCTAAAAAATCTCACTGCACCAATCTGTGGTCATAAAGCAGAAATTTCTGTTCACCTGTCAGTCTACAACCCGCTCCTCACGTATGGTTACAAGCTGTGGGTAGCGATTTGAAGAATAAGTTCACAAGTACAGAACCAAGGTTCCTCTGCAGGGTTGTTCAGCTTACTCTCTGTGATAGGGTGAGAAGTTTGACGATCCAGGAGAGCCTTGGAGTAGCTGCTTCTCCAAAAAGAGAGGCCAGTTGAGGTGAGTTGGTTTGGGCACCTCACAAGGATGGCTCCTGGCCAGCTCCTTCTATCAGGCATGTCCCAGTGGATAGAGACCAAGGACCCAGGAGATGCTGAAGAGAATATGTCTCACAGTTGACTTGGGAATGTCTGGGGTTCCCCCAGTGAGAATCTGTGGATAGAGAAGTTTGAGCTGAACTTCTCATACTGTTGCTACCACACCAGGAAAAGTGGTTTTAGACGTTAAACAGCTATACACTAGCATTTTCTTATTTGATGGTGACAGTGACTGGGTTGGAAAGTCACATTGGTGTGTGGTGAAACACAAAAGTCCTGGTTTGGAGTGAATCTGGTACCAAAGGATTAAAGACTCATCATTTATCTCGTCTTCAAGTGTGTGTACCTGATGGATCCTGTATTATAATTTTAAAAATGCCATTCAAGAACATGCTGCGGAAGAAGATGCTTGGTACAAAGGGGATAACAGACAGCAAACTATGAAGACTTGGATAATCATGCATTCTGATTGTTTCCATATAATTTCCATATAATTATCGATATTTAATTCAGAAAGATGTAAATTAAAGAAACTGATCTATAATAGCATTCTCTACTTAGTCAATAAATAAGCTGTCATTCTTATTGATTATAAAACAGCAGATTGCTCAACAGATGGCAGCGATGATGCACAGCCAGGATAATGCATGCCTTTTTTTTGCTTTGCTGATTCCTAATGATCAGATTAGATACAGACCTACAAGTGCAATGTGCTAGTTTAGACATAGTCTGTTAGATAATTAAATTTATACCACAGTGTTGTTGAATTCTCAAAGGTATCGATTAGTTTTCTATAACAACCATTTATAGGTTTATATTATTGCATTTGTTCTAATACATGATTACTGATACTGTTACAGGATGCATGCACAATGTCTAAGTAACAGCCAATACGCTGCCTGTACATGCAACAGGCGCTTGTATAAAAGCAGGTCTGGAGTGAGCATTCCCAGTTTTATCTGTAAATGTTTGAAGTGAAGATGCAACTGACCCTTGATCAGTTACTAAAATCATCACACTTGGATGTGATGGCAGCTGCTCAAATAACAGCCGTAATAATTGTAACAGTCACTCACAGATTGAACATAAAGACATTAAGGTCTGTGTTTTGTGATTTGGTCTAAGTGGTCAATTCTGGAGGGAATCTCGTTCTCCAGCATTGCTCTGACCGGAATATCAATCCAGTCTTCATGATTAGCGATGATGATGATGATGATGATGATGATGATGATGATGATCATGATCACTGTGCCTGTTCCAGTGCTTCAGGACTGGCACTCTTTTTGATTTTCTTTACTGAGTCTGAGAAACCTGAGAAAAACATGTTCCTTATGTCATTTGCTCCTATGTGGCTCAGTTGCTTTGGAATAATATCTCATATGGGTTTGAATGCAGCATTCTGAGGTCAGAGTAACCTTCAGTCATTATACCTGGGCTTACAACAGCAAACTTGTACCGGTGTTTCCGCCTGGCAGCACCAGTGTTGAAGAAGGTAGCACTGGATTCCACAGCAGTAGGTTTGGACTTTTGGGTTTTTACCAAGAGGCCCAAACAGCAGTCCTTCCACTGGAACTCTTGGCCCTGTAAACAACACAGGCCACAGCGCCCAGCAGTTCACTGTCCATGTTTTTAAAGTTCTTTATGTCTGTTTTTGGACATTGTTCTGGAATATCAGAATATTACAGTGATATGTTTCAAGGTAATGTGCAAACCAATATATCTCTCAATAGTTTCGTGGTTAATTTCATACACATAGGTTGTGCTCATCTTTGCCATGGGTGCCAATAATTCTGGAGTTGGCTGTATGATGTGTTACATTATTTGTTAAATAATAGCTTGCATTAAAATATAGTTTCCCATGTGAAATGTATGTACTTTATGTATTATAGAGTGTGTATTAGGTGCATTAATTGTCTCCCACCTTCTCCGAATACGCAGTATGTATAATTTACGCAGGAGTGCAGGACTGGGACCTTTAGATAAATAATAAATTGCTGTCATAGCTGGTTATAAATGATGACACCACATGTACGCATGGTTGCAGAACATGAGCCCTATAAATAGAGATATTATACTGACGGAGGGCCAAGACCTAATATACTGCATGAGAGAACAAATTCCCTGCACTCTTGGTTTATATGAATGTCAAGCTGAGCCTCGGTACTGTAAATTGACGCAATTGTAAATCATAGTGTGAAAATATCAACGATTTAATACACTTTAACACAGTTTTACTGAGAAATCCTTCACGGAATTCATTAAATGCTGTGTATGTAAATTTGATCATTAAACACTGGATCATGTACTGTATCTTGGAGACAGTTTAATCGCAACTGTTTGTGCATAGTCACTGTTACCACCTGAAGCGTTTTATTCCACTTACACCACAGCAACGATTACCAACAAGTTTGTTTATTATAGTATTAAAATGGGAATTCACACCTGGGAGCAGTATAGAGTAGCAAATACACACTCAAATACATCTATTGGCACTCTTTTTTTTTGGAAAACTGCTCATCTCCTGGGAAGTTTTTACACACTGTACAATTTTTACGCAATTTCGGTGAGACTGTGCCTGCTGTAGCCTCAGGTTCCTGTTCTTGACTGACAGGAGTGGAGCCCAATGTGGCCTTCTGCTGCTGTAGCTCATCCAATTCACGGTTTGTGCTTTCTGAGATGCTTTTCTGCTCACCACGGTTGTACAGAGTGGTTATTTGAGTTACCGTAGCCTTCATGTTTTTTTTTTTGTTTTTTTTCCGCACCATTCTGCGTAACATGTTGTGTATGAAAATCCCAGGAGACCAGCAGTTTCTGAAATACTCAATCTAGCCAGTCTGGCACCAACAGCCAAAAGTCACGGAACACAGGTCTTCTTATTAAAGTGGCTGCTGAGTGTAAGCATCTGTGCTGGAAGATGTTTTTGCATCTCTTCTGCATTTCGTTTTCCTGCGGCTACGCTATCACATGCCTACTGCTAAGGATTCCTGTCTGCTTCATGATTCAATCAGGCTTCCATTAGAAACTTTATACTAGTGATAACTATCAGCTGCACACACTTTATAATGCCATATTAACCCATGGCGCTGTTGTAGCCAAATGGAGCACACATTTAATTAGCTTTTCTACAGACTGTAGCTAACATAGTCACCTTAGCTTACTTGGTGAGAAACACACTTTCCTAAGTGTCATCTATACTAATAGAAACAGATACACTCTGAAAATGTCACCCAGGCTGATATTTCATGATGCTTCTTTAATGATAGCTGTATGTTTCTAGTGCATGATCTCTCTTATCATGCTTTGGGCTAAGAGTTGCTTAGTAACACTATCAAGGTGATTAAAACATCAGATTGTAGGCCCTGCTTTTAAATCCCAGCTTCACATTTCATTCCGGTAACACACCAGCTGTTTGCTCTCTCTCTCTCTCTCTCTCTCTCTCTCACACACACACACGCTCACAACCCCTAATCGCTTACTCATTTTTACGTTCACAATATATTTGTCCAAAGCTTTTGTCTGTCACACTGATGAATGTGCATTATTTTTAGAAGACAAATGTGTAATTTGCAGTGGTGTAAGAGGACAAAAAGACAAAAAAAAAAAAACACACTGGGACATTCTGTTATAGGAAAATAATCAACAGCGTGAGTGGTATGATGTGGCCCACTGCAAAGAGCAGTGACTGTTATCACCCCGAAGCTGATTATTTTTCTGTAAGTTAATAAGATGTTACAGAGAAATCGCAAAGCACAAAAGTTACAGCTTTACCTCTGACTGTTACTAAGCTCCGACACTGGAGACTCCTTCCATAGAGGCTAAAGAAACATCTTTAAAAAAAAAAAAAAAAAAACTTGTTGCTCTACTTGTTGCAACAACTTGTTGAGAGAGAGAGAGAGAGAGAGAGAGAGAGAGAGAGAAATGATTCAGATATACAAAAGCACACCTCAAGCTGGACTCTAAACCAGAGTTGAGTCATTAAGCCAACAACAAAGACACTTTCTCAGCCTCAAATCACTCACTCGCATTCGTCCTAATATCTCCACTGATATACATTCGGAGATGTACGTTATGTTTGACTGATGCTTCGATATCTCTGTATGCTGTTTTAATGATGCTTCCTGCAACTTGTGGGGGTAAAAATCTGTAACATAGACCTGAGAACAGAAGCATGATGTCCATTATTGCGCAATATGAGCCATTTTTCATGCAATTTATTTCATGTAGTTTACCATTGGCCAAATTATCATTTCTTTTTCGCTTTTTTTTTCTTTTCCGAGAAGCTAAATATGAAAAATGATACAACACTAAAGACGGTGCATGTGCTAGAAAGTACAGAGATTACTCATTCATTCATTCATTCATTCATTCATTCGTTCATTGAGCATAGGCTAAAGAAATGCGTCGCAAAACAAGACCCTTCAGAAAAAAATACGCAGGCCACATTCTCTTCAACTGCTCACCGTGCTTCTTGTTTCTGTCCTTTGTGAAAAACCATATATTTGTGAATCTTGATGAATAACATTACCTTCAGTATCAAACAGTGCCGTCACATTATTATTATTTTTTTTTTTTTTTGCTTACAAGCTACGCATTTTCCGTTTCAGTAAACATTACTTAAATAACCAGAGCGTGAATTCTACGAAGATACACAGAGCTATTTCTAGCTACAAGTTATATATAAGCAGTCACTTAGGGCCTTGTAATATTCAGCATTTAAAAATAAATAAATAAATAAATAAAATGGGAGGTTGAAGGAAGTAGGATGACATTTAGGGCTTGGATCCTGGGAAGACTGTGCACAAGGGCCATTTCTGAACATTTTGCAGCCCTAAGCATCAACTTTCTCAAGCAGAATTGATGCTTCATTATCTCAGATGAGGGAAAAACAGGTTAACAAGATGATATTAGATACTAGCTAACGCGAGATATTAAGTTAGTGGCTAAGTAGCTAACTCTAGCTAACTCTAGCTAACTCTAGCTAACTCTAGCTACTAACATTTTCCTTTCAATTACATCAACAAGCAGAAGCAAGAAAGCAGTCGGATTGACTAGATCCAATTAATCTGCATTGATTTCTTACATATGTTTTGGATCCATTTCTTCTCTTCTTCAACCTCTCCTGCCTCAGATAGATATGGACGCTTCATGATCGGCGCTTGTACATGACTTTAGTTACGTTACTTACCTAATTTAGTTACATAATTTGCAGTTTCTGTTGCTGCCACACCATAAGTAGCCCCTTGCAACTGCCTGATACGTAAAACCTTTTCGCCAAATCAGAGTAAAGTGCGCTTTTTTGCGTAACTAGTTTAAAACTCATGGGGCCCCCTGGTGGTCAGGGTTAGAGGCCTGAAGCGACTTCATACTAGCAAGAAACCAAGTTACCATGTTCCAGGTAGTTTATTAGCATTTTGATTCCATCTCGTAAAAGAAATACTGCACTAGTGATTTGTCATTTGTGAATGAGTCAGCTATTTGTGATGCCTCTTTTAAGTGAACACTGAAAGATGACACATATATGAGCCGTTTTTTTTTTTTTTTTTTTTTAATTTCTTATTTTAAAAATAGATGTAAGCAATACCGGTATTCCTGCAGCACAACTGAATGAAATGCTTTAATGGAAACTTCTTTTCAGCATCTGGGCTGATCATTAGTGTGAAAGGTGAGCTGTGTGTCTGACTCCGAGCTGTGTGTGTGAGGCAGCGCGAACACTGCCGCTTGCTGAAGATGTACTGCATGTAGTCAAGTGGA
>CM074919.1:26690173-26718753 GCA_037576815.1 Pangasius larnaudii | reverse complement strand
CAACACTCAACCGCTAAAGAGGGAAAACACAGAACTTAAATAGGGAACTAATTGGGGAAACACAAAACAGCTGAGCACAATCAAGGGAGGAAATGAAGCAGACAACAAAAGAAGAAATTAAAAAAAATAATAAATAAAAAAAAGATTGAGAGTGCCCTCTGGTGTTTGGGGGAGGAATTGTCCATGGAGGACACGACAATTTCACGTTTATTTCAGATCTACTTCATTTCCATCAGAGATCATTTCAAAATAATAGATCTTTCAGTGGCTCAAAAATTTACAGACACTTTGTTAGTATTTGGAACATTTAATTGCTTAACTTGAAGCAAGCACTTGTTGTAGCCTTCCACGAACATGCCCATTCCTCCTGACAGAACTGGTGTTACTCAGTCAGGTTTGTGGGCTTCCTTGCTTGGACACACTTTGTCAGTTCAGTCAACAGATTTTCTACGGGATTCAGGTCCGGGTTTGTGATGGCCACCTCAATACTTTCCCTTTGTTGTCTTTAAGCCATTTTGTTATACCTTTGGAGGTTTGCTTAGGATCACTGTCCTGCTGGAAGACATCACCACATGATGCTTTCACCCCCGTGCTTCACAGTTAGGATGGTGTTCTTTGAATGAAATCCTCACCAACTTCTTCACCAGTTCCTTTGCTGTTGTCTTGGGGTTCAGCTGAACCCTTCAGACCAGAGCTCACTCATCCCTGGGAGTTAATTTCTGCCTCCTTCCTGAATAATCCAGTGTCTGTGTTGTATCATACGGTTGTTTGTACAGATATTCATCGTACATTCAGTTGTTTGGAAATTGTTCCTAAGGAGGAACCAGACTTCTGGAGGTCGACATTTTTGTGGAGGTTTTGACTTAGTTGTTTGGATATTCCAATGGTATGAAAGGCAAAAATGTAGGCACTGGCTCTAAAGGCTCTAAAAATATGGCCACAAATGCACTCCTAATTAACTTCTACTTATGACAGTTGGCCAATCAGAAGCTTCTCCATCAATTTCTGGAATCTTTCAGACAGTCTTGAATACTGATCTAGTGAATTAGCCTCGTCAGTTAGGATTTCGAACAAACAAAATTGATGTTTTGTCTACTCCTGCTTCTACATTTACCAAATTACCAGCACCATAACTAGACATAATTGTACGCAGAAAGTGGTACGCAGGTTGTTTTAGCATTTAAGGTAGATAGCTTCAGGAACATTTGGATTTCAGCAGATGCCACAGTTCTACGCTTTGTTTACAACTCTGAACTTGGTCCAGATAAAACCATGAGTGTGCAGTAAGAGGACAGATGTACGAGGTGTGTGGGTGTGTGTGTGTGTGTGTGAGAGAGAGAGAGAGTGTGCACGTACACTGCTTGGAAAAACATTCTGTTGTAATACTGATGTATTGCATAGCATTTTATCATGAGGAAATGCCAGTGCTTTAGATCATTTCTATGGAAGTGAATTAGTAAAATGAGTGGAGAGATTTGGTGGTGTGGAACGGCAACAGAGCCGACCGTGACAGAGTAGGTCTACTAAAATGTTGGACTGGTTATTCATAATCTTTAAATTTGATTCTGTTTAATGTATTCGTAAAACTGTGGTAAACAGTCGAGCTCCTCCAGCCTGCTTAGCATTTGGTTGCTTATGTAACGTGTAAAAAAACACTACAGGGTGTGCTGTCATAGGAAAAACATCAACAATGTGGTGTGGTGACGTGACTCGACACTGTTACCAACCCAAAGCTTGATTATTATCTAACGACATCACATCCTGAAGCATTTTATTCCCTTTTATACCGCCAACAATTTCAAAACAAGGAAACTCCTGTTACCATTTACGTTATAGCAGCTATCCACAGTCGTTTCCTCACCAACCTCTCTTTTTTCTCTCTCTCTTTATAAGTTTATAAGTAAAAAAAAAAAAAAAAACAGCAGTCACAGCTTTATCCCTGACTGTTACAAAGCGCTGACACTGGAGACTCCTTCTCTCAGTGTTATATAATGTTTTCTCACAGAAATCCTCACCATGTCAACAATTAGATACAGTGAATATTTTTTGTGTTTTGTGTTTTGTTTTGTTTTGTTTTTTGAAGTAGAGCCTCCACCATACAAGCTCATGTATTAGAAAAGACACATTAATCCAGAATCCAGCATTCAGCTGGGGTACGGTATAATGCTTGTAAAAAGATATTTATCTTCCTTTCCTTGGGTTTCCATATTAGCTGTTAGAAGCAATACGTTGGCACTTTAGATTTGATATCAAGGCAGAAAATCAATGGATCAATTAGCTCTTTATTCCATAAGTGATAATGGTGGTGTAATTTGCTGCTTGTACTTTGATACACAGCATTGTAGTGCGGTTTGCTTCATCATTGGCTTCTTTTTATATGCATTATTTGCACTTTTGTGCCTTTGAGTTGGCGGTTTACAAAAGGGGAAATTAACAGCTGATTAGTTTAACAGCTAAGTTCTTCTTTAGGAAAGGTGCCAATGTATATTCTTAATAACAACCATGAGCTAAATAGCTTAATTATTCTCAAACACAAGGTTATTTTTTAATATCTGGAAATGAAAGCTTCTATAGTGCGACTATAAGTAATTCCCTTCTATAACTGTGAACTACATGGACAAATAGTGCAATTGTGTAACCAGGAAATTATAGTTTTCACACAAAGTCTGTTTTGATGAAGCTATCAACTGTTCAGTGATGGAGACTTGAGTGCAAAACTGTGGGAATTACAGTCCAAAAGCTATCATAGCAATTGCAGGCCAAAGCCATCTTCATGGTTTCTAAGTGGTACCATCCTCAGTAATCTCATGTATCTTCAGGCTGTCCATGTGAAGCCATCCTCAGCAGCAGTGAGTGATTTCCAAGTGATGAGAACTCCAACCAGAAGTAGGGCATCAGGATGGATCAGGCAGGTCCGGAGAGCAGATGGGGTCAGGCTCACTGGCATCTCAGGAGTAGCATGTGTAGCTCGACAGAGAGAGAGAGAGAGAGAGAGAGAGATTATTAGGTATGCTTATTGTCATGTAATGGTTAAGGACAATGTTCATTGTGTGCAGAGTGCAAGCAGGGACTCCAGCAAGACTAGCTATGACAGCATAACTAAAAAAGGAGAGCCAGACGGTAACACAGACATGAAGGCACCCTGGGACATAAAGCGGCTAGCCACTTCTCTCTGTGAAATAATAATTTGGGGGAAAATAATGGTATAAAATAATGTGATACCATGGAACAAAGCTACCCATAACGTTCAGAATTCTGGCGTAGTCTAGTTATATCTCATTTGCCAGTCGAACACTTGAGATCTTTCTCACAGTGACTGTGTCATGATATCCTAATAGTAATGAATTACAGTGTAATAGTAGCGGTTCCCAGTTTGAACACTGGTTAGGTGACAGGGAATCCAAACAGTCTATTAACAGTCGATTTCGGACTAAAGCAAGCTATAAAAAGCTAGCTACATTTCTCACACTTGGCTAGCTAGCTAGTTCTTTTAAGTCGCAGTTTCTAATGAACACAACTCCAATAAACAAGTTAGCTGGAAGAAGATCAATGGCTTCAGAGTTCTACGTCTGTGGTGGAAGACGAATGCCATGCATGCCTAGATTTAGTATCCGTCAAAATTCGGTAAATGAACGAGAAATTCTCGGTTAACGCAACCCCTGCTTATACCATACCTCAGTTGAATTCTTGATTCTGAGTGTTGATACTCGGACAGTATATATTAATGCACTAGTTTCTATAGTAACACAGAGACTTGTATGGACGACACAACGCATAAACGGATATTTATGTGAGGAGAAGTTTATTTAGCATTTTTGGAAGGAATTCGGGAATGTTTAGGTCTCAGTGGAAGTCTGAGGATTAGCCACACCAGTACACTTTGTTTACAAACAGGAATTGGACGTGATAATGCCAACTGCGCAGTGGGAGGACAAGTACACTGGAAATATGTGTGTGTACTCCTGTTTACTGGTTTTCGATTGTGAAATGAGAGTGGGTTGTAGCGTTTCTAACGTTTTAACACCCTGTCAGTGCGAGAAAATGGAGGTGCCCTTAAAATGTCAGTGTGGTGAGCAAGACTCTGTTCTGTAGCTGTAAAACTGTCTTCTGTTTCTTCTCTTGTTTGGCAAGAAGGTAAGTGTTGTGTTTCTGCAGAGGTGTGTGTTTTATGCTCGTGGTGGAGGAATTGGACAGGGTGTTTTGTGGGTGAGGAGAGAGTTGGATACTGAGGTGTGTGCATGTGTATGCGTTGGAAAGAGAGTTTAGAGAGCTTGGCCAGTACAGCGAAAGTGTGTGTTAAAGATAAAAGCTCATTTCTATGACACCCATGCAATGCAGGAGCAACTTTTAAGAAGAGTATGTTTTTAAGAACGTTGTGTGTGGTACCCTGGTGTGTATAACAGAATTAAGGATGCAGGAAAAAGGCGGTAGAGAACTGTGCTTTTTACTGTCGTTTTTTTGTTCCTACTCTTAAGAAAGGAACCCAAAACAAAACAATAAAAATAAATCAGCAAAGTAGACTCAATACACTTCACTTCACTTTCTCAAAAATGCACCAGCTCTCTCTTTCCGCAAGATGCACAGGATATTAAATCCAACACCAACACAGGTGCAGACACTCACTGGTTACCTGCTCGTTCTCCGAGACTCCTGGCTCATCTCACAGCCAACACTTGACCAAAGCCCTCTGCTGCCGCAGAGTACTTAATTAAAGGCAAGTGCACTTGTTTGGTGAACTCTAAGATACTGTAAGTCTGGATTTATTCCCACCTCTTGCCCAGTGGTCGGGGGAAAGGCTCTTGATCCAACCCCCACGACCTTTACCCTGAATTCAACGATGGTGATTGGGAAGTTCATATTTGCAAAGTAGAGAACGCAGGATTCGAAAACACATCTGAGTTGCAGAGAGCTGTGTGACACAATTCACTAACAGCAGAATGTTCCCTGTGCTTCAGACACACACACACACACACACACACACACACCCCTTGTGAGTCACCACAGTAGAGTTGTCTCAAATCGGAAATGCGTGTGCACCACTATGAAAAAGAAGAAAAATGTGACTCCCTTTTCCAAGTCCTGTTTTCTTTGGCTAGTTTCTGGGCTTTTTGTGCAATGTTAGTTACATGTGCAGTGTTAGTTAATTAGCACTATTGTCCATCGATCATTACACCGATAGTCTATCACATAAAAAAATCTGTGTTTTGTGTGTGTAATTGCTTTAAAAGAAAAAGAATCGATTTTGCCGTTTATTCACAGTGCCTAATGCACTCTCTTTACACATCAACATTATAAGAGATATCAGCTTGGCTCGCTAATTTGGCAAGGATGGAGAAAGGACCTTACATATCGGTGTTTGAGTAAAGAGTAAAGTATTTGCTTGATGGGATTGGAACCAGTACACCAGCTACTTGCTATTACCTGAGTGTAAGTGGATGAATAAAAATAAAAATAAAACTGTATTATTAAATGAGAGTTTAAGCGTGATTGTGAGTCTGGTTCCTCTCAAGGTTTCTACCTCAGGGAGTTCCTCTTGCTCATTAGGGATCTAAATCTACATCCGGATTTCTGTAAAGCTGCTTTGTGTCAGTGTCTATTACAAGAAGCGCTATACAAATAAAATTGAACTGGATTGAAATAAATATGAATTGGTATTCCTAAACATATGCCAGGAAAGTGAAATGCATTTGGGAGATGGCTGTGATTATGTACGAGTGTGTTTAATGAATGTTTTCAGCTTTATGCATGAATATTAGAAGACGCTGAGGATTATTTTAATCAGCAAAACAGAGGAGTTCATTTTTCCAAAACTGTGACTGTATTTATGACTGTTGAAGCTATGACTGTGTCCTTGTGTGTGTGTAAATGAGTACACGAGCAGGCGGACACTGACAGATGGCGGGAGCAGCCGTAAACAGCTCAGAGCCCTTAGCGGTTGTGCGAGTGTGTAACTCCATCTCATGATGAAAAGACCTTTTAGTTTTGTCAGGCCTTCCCCAGAGATCGCCCGTCTTTCCTCACGCTATCGACCCCCTGTTTGCCCGCACGCGCTACAAACCTTACTGTCCTTCTCTGAAAAGAGGAAGAATCTTCCTTATCCATCCTCGCTCAGGCGTTGTGGCAGGTGGCTTGGCTGTGTGGTTTTTTTTTTTTTTTCTCTCAGTTTTATCCTTCCAGCTCACCCTCCCCCACTAGATTGGATCTGGGGCTGTAAATTTTCTCCTCAAGGGCATGAAATAAGGGCCTGTGAATTTCTCAGATGCCTCTCCTGAGGATTTGGACTTCACCTGAGACAAAATAGGGCAGATAAAAAGAGGCCTTGTCTGGTGCTCTTTTCTCCACCTCTCTCTCTCCCTCTCTCTCTCTCTCTCTCTCTCTCTCTCTCTCGCTTTCTGTCTGTCGCTAGGATTACAAAGAGAGAGGGAAAAATAAACAAGCTGTCAGTATTTCTATCTCACACCCTAGAAGATAGACGGACGTGAAGGGAGGGGGCAGGTGCGCTCTCTCTCACTCCGCCTGTCAGAGTTACCGCTTTAAACATGGCAGAGTAACGACTGAGGGATTGAAGCGCTGGGACGATGGCAGAACACACCTGAGCTCAGCATCCATCTGCTGGGACTCTGAAAAGAGCGTCGCAGCAAATTTCCACAAAGTTTAATACTCGTTTTTAGAGCATTACACAAATCAGTGCACACTGACTTCGTTTTCTGGAAATGCGTGAAGTGAATATTAGGATTGTGATGCAATGATCTGTATCTGTTTAGAGCTCCAAAAAATCCTGTATCTGTATTCGGATTTAAACCAGAAGTGGGCGTGGCTGAAACCTGAAAGTTGTTGTTGTTGTTGTTGTTTTTTTTTTTAATAATAAAATAATGTGTAACGACTTCCACACAATACGATTTCAATTCATAACGCAACAATTCGATGTTCGATGTTAACACAGAATCTGCTCTGCCACGACACGTGAGCGATACACGACTCCAACGTTGTTCACAATTTGTGGTGGGCGACTGTGTGCGATACTGGAAGACATTTCTACGATACACGATATACGTCACGATAAAGCGGTTTGCTAACAAACCGCAAGCAAAACAGCGGTGTTGCATTTTATTTAAAAAATTGAGTTTAATATTTACGGAAATAAATAAACACTGGAAAGGAGGAAAAAAAGAAACTTCTGTAAAATTCTGTAAAAAAAAAAAAATGTTCGCATTTTTACATTTTAAAGAAAACATTACAGAACATTAACATCAATCCAGCTGCTTTCAATCAGAGGTTGAAATTAGTTAATTTTTTTTTTTTTTAAATCACAATACACACTGTATCTCAGAAAAGTGTATTCTGACATCATTTATCACAATATCATTATTATATTGTCATATTGCCCAGCAGGTACTGTATATACAATTGAGTGCAATAAAATGCATCCTGTGTGTTTATTTTTTAATGAAAGACAGCGAAATCCTGCATTTTACAATTAAGCTACAAACAAATGCCGGTCTGGGAAAACCACCTCTGGAAAAAAAAAAAACAACAAAAAAAAAAAACTGTTTTTCTGTATATACCATACCGTGACACGTCAACGTTAAGAAATCAAATATATTTCCCTAAAAACGACATGGAAATGATTTTATTTACTTTTGAATCTTGCCTAGACTATTTTTCTGAAAGGTTCGTGTTGTAAAAACAGTCAGTTTGCCTAAAAACGTCTAAAACCATGTTAGCTAAGTGTCTTTTCCGCACACAGTGAATGTCACGCTTTGATCAAGTTGTTTGTAATCAGATGCCGGCTGTCAAAAAGTCCCGAACGAACTCTTTAAAATATCTTTACGATCCGTTTTTACAGAGAGATCGCGTGTATCATGACACTAAACACGTTTGTTTTTTATATCAGTTACGCTCAGAACCTGAATTTACTCTATTCGCTAAATCCAGCTCCTGTTCTCTCTGACAGACCCACCAACAAACCAGTAATAGCCAAGAGTAAGCGGTTCCTTAGCTGATCCACGCTTGATTGTTTTCATTTTAGGAGTACGTTATTGTTGGGAAAGTGCACTTTATTCAAATTTGTTTGAAAAGGTGCTTTACATCAGTAGGGAAATTATTCTTAAATTTGTCTTAAAAGCCAATTTGGAAGACAGGAATAAATAAAAATCATGATAAACTCGTGGATATTTTTGCCAGATCACGCATACCTTAGTAACCAGACTTTAAAAGGCTATAACGTGTGCTTATGAGCAAGAGAGCAACATGTTTTGGAGCAGGAAAGGAGAACATTTCACTTCCAATAGTTGCAGAACTACGTATGTTTTGTATTCCTGACTAACCCTGGCCTCTGTGTGTTTGTGTGATTGATTGACAGGAGCTCTCCGCGCTACAGTGCGAGGTGTGCTTACTGGTGTTCTCGTTGACGGACCGCCGCAGTTTCCACCGTGTGTCTAAGCTGCGCTTGTTGCTGAGGGAGAGCCACCCCAACACTCCCATCATCCTCGTGGGCAACAAGAGTGACCTGGTGCGCTCCCGTGAGATCAGCACTGAGGGTAAAGACCGCGGCGGCGAGCAGGCTGAGCCGGAGCCATTTTAATTATTGACCAGCTCCAGTGAGGCATCTTGTTAATTAGTAATAATAGTGTAGGTCACAGCGCTGTTAAATTCTTGAATCTGATTGGTCAGGAGGTGATCATTTTCTACAATACGAGCGTTGCCGAGTGCCAGCTGTAATTTCTCGGTTGCTGTGGTAACAACTCCTTGATTGGGACTTGCATGGCAGAGAATCCGCAATAGTTTAAGGAGTCTCCAGTGTAAGTTTCCTCCTCCATGGGAGAGTCTTGAGGACAGAGGAGTTTGCCAGCAAGCCTCGCAATGCAGAAATGTGTTACTATCGTCACGTTACTATCGTCGTTGCTATTCACTCAGCTGACGGTACGTCTACTCGTGTTGTTATCAGATCACAGATATACCGTTCAATCTGTTACTCTCCATGCTGTTCAGTCACAGCTAGAATGGAGTGTGAAAAAAAAAAAAAACATAAAATCAGCCTTGTGTGTTTATTGTGCAGTTATTGTGTGACTGCTTGTTGTTTCAAAAATGGAACGGAGGAGATGATGATTAGCGTAACATTCTTCTTCTTCCAAATTAGCTGACTGGGTGAAGTTAAAGGGAAAAAAAAATCCACCCTGTATTAGTCTTCATAATTAACACAATCTTCAGTGGCACTCAATATTTACGAATATGAAATTCTTCTTCTTCCTACGTTAGCCCTCTCTTCATCTCTCCCTAAAGAGAGCGATGCAGCGGCGCTTTAGTTTTTTACTCCATCCAGTTAGTTCTCTCTCCTCCTCCTCATCTGTACACTCTGCTCAAACTTCCAACGCTTCAACTTTCAGGTTAATATCGCCATCAACGTTATCGGGTTTGGCATCTCGTAGTTTGCTAGCTAGCTAAGCCAAGTCTCTGCCATAACACTGTCGTATATACAGCATACAGCTATGTTGAGTTCAACGTTTGCACCAATTTCTCATTACTATGACAGTAAATGTTACTAAAAATGAGCTCTTGCTCCGTTTGTTTTTAGGAGCTAACAGCAAAACTTCTGTTTGAGTTTGTTGATTGTTGGGCTCATTTATCAATCTTTTAATAAAGCTGTGTGTAAATGTTTGCGTACGCCAAACCGAGCCATAATTTTCCATTTTTATAAAAGTTCCGGAAATGTGTTCCCAGCAGAGCGCACACTGCATTTAGTGACGCCTACAAAACTACACAAAACTGAAAAAGTGGCAGAAGTGAAAGTGTAAATTCTGACTCACTTTTATGCCAATAAAATTTTTTTAATGACATCATAATAATCATGAAGTCAACAAAGTCGAGGTTTACATTAATTAATTTTCTTATGCGTAAATTTACACACAGTCAGGAGCACGAGTACGATACGAACGTACGATACGAACCAAATTTCTTGTCTAAATGACCGTACGAACAATTTACGCATAAATCCGTTCGTATCCAGCTTGATAAACCAGCCCCAATAACAAAAATATTGCACCAGACTCACTAAAAACACGTCACAAATATTTCTAAACAAATTTCAGGGTGCGGTTTTCCTTTAGATAGTTCTGGACCAGTGCTCACACACACTATGAGCATCACACACTGTGGAGTGCTTGCGAAGCCTCGTCTGGCACGGTAATGCGATTTGTGCAGAATGCCACATTATCTAAAGGTTAGCTTTGGCTTTCCAGTCCATTGAGTGCACAAAAGAGAGTCCTAAGGGAGCTGTGAACAGTTTTATGTTTGAACACACCTGATTCCATTCGGGAAGGGCTCGATAATTGGCCGAATGAGGTGCACGGATCCCCTGGGACTCAGCGCAGGAACCACTGTCCTATTTTAATGGCGTGTACTCAGTTTACCTCGTCCAGCTCATGGGCTTCTGAGACACCAGTGTTTCAGGCGTGACTGATTAGGGTTGAAACTAAACACTATAGGAAGATGATGAGGTTTGTGTGCTATCTATTATAGTCTGAGTGTAGGTGTGTGTGGAAGATGATGTAGCAAGCGCTGCAGTCTATTAAATATTCAAATATATATAAATAAAAGGTTGAGGTCATCAGCTAAGTTGGATTTCTCATTAATATGACATTGCTGGAAAATAGGAACTCACACCCACGCCTTAAGATGAGGTGGTATGCTTCTGATCATGAGCAGTTCCTTACCTTCTCCGTATTCTTCTCATCATTCAGGTACAAGTTGATCTTTGTCTCATATGTCCATAGGATGGTGTTCCAGAGCTGTACATGCTTTATACAATTTTTTTTTTTTAGATGTTTTTGGAAAACCTGGGTCTTCTTGTTTGAGTCTTACCATTGGTTTACTTCTTGTGGTAAACCTGCTGGATTTATTCTGGTGAAGTCTTCTCTTGATTGTTGACTTTGACACAGATACACCTTCCTCCTGGAGAGTGTTCCTGACCTGGCCAACTGTTGCGAAGGGTTCCTTCTTCACCAGAGAAAGAATTCTTCTGTCATCCGCCACAGTTGTTTTCCGTTGTCTTCCGGACCCTTTAGTGCTCCTGATATATATAAATAAATGCTCTAATTCCTACAGCGTTCACCTGATTCAGATGTAAATACCCTCAAATTAAAGCCGAAGGTCTGCATTTTCATTTTTTTCTGTTCAGTACACTATGGTAGACAGCTAAAATAATAACAACTTTGTCAATGTCCAAATATTTATGGACCTGACATACTGTGTACAGCCAAAAACTCAACAGATCTGTTGCTGCTAGTGTAGAGCAAAACCCACCCCTGGGGGCGGGACATGTACAATCTAGAGAGGGTTTAATTGGATGAAAAGAAGGCTAGTACAGGATTGTGTCATCAAAAATATTTTAACATTTTCGGGAATGATGAGAACGCTGTTTTGGTGTTTTTTTCCCCTCCCCATACTATTATAATGGTGTTCATAACTAAGAGAAAAGCACTAAAAGCTCTGAAATGTTTACACAATGATTAAAGAGTGAGAGAGGGAGAGGGGAAAAAAAGACAAAGGAGTTGGAGATTGGTGACAGAGGGAGGGGCAGCATTTTCATATCGCTGCTCTAAACACATTCTCTCTTCGCTAATACTATAACGTGGATATTTTCAGAATCCATCATCCTGCTCTCAGACTTTTTCTTCTGTCAAACTTTGACCGTATATCTGGCTCTAGATTGTGATATGCGGTCGTAATTTAGAATACGACATACGCGCACACAAAAGATTCATTCCCCTTTCAGCTCTGCTGGAGGAAGATAGTGTTGAGCAATATGAGCTCATCTTTACTCACTGTGCCACATGGTGTCTTCATTTCAGCTCTATCGACCCCCCCCTCCCTATAAATCTCCACTTCCCTCCAGTTGGTTTATGGGAATATGACAATTTTATAACAGCACTCTTTGAGAGGATATTTTAAATGGTCCCAGTCTGTCTATTTTATTCTCTCTCTCTCTCTCTCTCTCTCTCTCTGTCTGCTGGTCCCTTCTGCTTCCGTCTGCTTGTGCTGTGTCTTGCTGAGTCTAGAGCTGATTTCTTTGCAAAATTTCTCCTGCTCATTCTTTCACATATTACATTTACAAATATGTATATGCATGTTTAAAATAACCTAAAATCAAACCTACAGAATCTACAGCACTTGTATAAAAACAGCATTTTTGCCTGCCCCCCAACCCACTATAACTACTTTACATACTTCAAAAAATCGGTCGCATTAATATGTGCATCCATTGAATCTCATGCTTTATGCACATGCATCCATTATAAGTCATGAAAAAATGTCCATTTTAGTCAAACACATTCACCTCTATGTAGTACAGTGGCACATGTTCAACAGGAAGTTGAAGCATGATCCGAATTTCCCGCAGATCATGGGAAGAAGAAAAGTAAAATTTTTTAAATTAAATTAACTAATCAAATCATGTAATCCAAACTGTAAGGTGTACTAATTTCCACCATTGATGGGTTTTTTCCTTTTTTTGAGCTAATTTGCATAAGTAAATAGTAACACACAACAGACCATGGCGTTAAACAAAAATAACACACGTCGGGGGTCTGGAGGGTGGTGTGATATGGCATGACGTGTAAGCTGAGTGCCGCTCGGCCACCTGGTGTGCATTATTTTTGTATAACAGCGTGTCTGGAGTGTGTTATTCTACTTATACCACAGCCATTTACCCAAGATTACAATGTTTCATTTAATTAATTTACAAAACATCACACATTTTAATGGTTTATAGTTAGATGTTGTGGAATGTCCGAGAGACACGTTAGTTCCTGTTCTCATTTACGCTATAGCCGTGATAAACAGTCATTTCCTCAATAGCCTCTCTCTCTCTCTCTCTCTCTCTCTCTCTCTCTCTCTCAGTCTGAGAAACCAGAAAGTGTAAACTCCTCTGTCCTGAAGATCTTCCCTGAGCTGGGAAACTTTCACTGCTACAAAACACTTACAACTGAAACTCCTCCCATAAACGTTAAATAAATGTCTCCACATCAGCGATTATAGGTGTTACTATGTCTTAGTCTTAGATTATGTGGAGCGTCCACCGTTCAAGTCCCCGTGTACGAGCTGTTACTATAGAAACTGTAACGTATTAGAACAAGCGCATTAATGCCAACCTATCGTTCATGTTACAGCCGGAACGATTTTCCGAGCCATACCGTTATACGGAAATAATAAACACCTTCTGACCAATCAGATCCGAGAATTCAACTGGTATAATACTTCTCCTTCTTCTTCTTCTTCTTCTTCTTATTATTATTTATGGATTATTACTGCTAGCTAGTTCACAGTTTAGCGCTACTTTTAGTGCTGTATAAGCTCAGATACACCATGAACCCGACCAGGGCAAAGCGATTACTGAAGATGAACGAATGAATATTCGAAAGGTTTCTTACGTAACAGATAAGTCTAGAGTCTAGATAACAAGTGTAGAGCCTTGGAGTAGCTACTACATTTTAAACGAGGTCACGCTTTAATCGAGCTTTGCGTAAAATTTAAAAAGCTCAAATTAAGTTTTATTAAGTCATTTCTTTCCCCCGACATGTGCTCTAATTTCTCCGGCTTTATAATTTGATCTAGATATTTGTGTAAACCTGTTCAGGCTGATCTACTGATCTGATCTATTAGGCTGTTTTCTAATATGGAGTGTGTGTCTCAAGATTTGCAAAACCGCTTGCTTATGATTGACAGCTCTCACATTAGTTTATGATGGCTTGGCTTTATGGACTCATAGTTGGCATGAGAAGCTTGTCTCAGTCAGAATATCGACAGTGCGTTCATATTTACTGTCTCGTCTCCGGCAGAAGCTGATGCTCCCCCTGAGTTCATTGTGAATTCCAGCCTGCTTTATCAGGGGAGACCCATAAACAAGCATTCACTTGAAATTGATTCTCATCTCACCCAAAGTGGTGGACATGCTGTGAATAATAATACTACTAATCAGAAAGACTTACCTCCTCGTTCTTCTCAGTACAGTTGGCCTTTATAGTATACAGTAGTAGAAATCCGCTATTCGGAAGATGGCTTCCGTTTCGAGTCTGGTTCCTGTCAAGATGTCATCTCATGGATACACCACTGTCACCTCCGACTTGCTCATTACAGATCGAAATCTACATCTGGATTTCTGCAAAGCTGCTTTGTGACAATGTGCAATTATTAAAAGCGCTATACAAATAAAATTGAAATGAAAATTGTGGCCTGTCTGGTGAGGTCCTGAGGACTAGGGATGGAAAAAGTATAAGCCTTAAGCAAAGGGAGTGTCAAAATTAATATTCATCAAAGCTCGCTCTCTCTCTCTCTCTCTCTCCCCCCAAGCCAAATGCATACTTTAATAAAAAAAAAATAAAAAAAATTAATATTAAGATTTCCGGATGTGATATTTGGGAAATGACTGTCTAATTCTTTTCTAAGAAATACCAGATGTCCAAAGCACAATGGCCTTTGCAGTGTGTGTGTGTGTGTGTGTGTGTGTGTGTGTGTGTGTGTGTGTGTGTGCGCGCAAAAATAAGCAGGGAAAAAAAAAAGTCCTGATATTTCCTGCTTGTTTTTATTGATTCAGGACAGGATTGATTCACCATAACAGCACTAGATAGGACGCCCTTTTGCTTTTGTTCATGACATGGAGTCCGCAAGGTGTTGGAAACATTCCAACATAATCCTGGTGCCAATATCTACCACGTCAAATATCTAGCATTTCCACCATTCAGGCTTCTGCTGCATCCCAAAGGTGATCTAATGGATTGTGATCTGGTGATTGGGGCCACTGAATTACACTGAAGTACACTGAAGTACACATGTTCATGAAACCAGTTTGAGACTGAGTGCTCTGTTAGAAGTAGACATTATAAGATGGGTAAATTGTGGCCATAATGAAGGCATGTGGTCAGCAACACTACTCAGAGAGGCTGTGGCATTCGAACGGGGCGTGCCTGGTATTAAAGGTCCCAGCGTGTGCCAAGAACATATTCCCCACACCATTACAATACCTCCACCAGCCTGAACTGTTGACACAAGGCAGATTAGGTCCATGGATTCATCCTGGATGGATTCACCATGTCCCCACTGTAGCTTCAGATTCCTGTTCTTAGCTGGTAAGAGTACAACCCGATGTGGTCTTCTGCTGTTGCAGTCCATCCACCAGGTCCAGGTTTGGTGTACTGTGCATTCTGGGATGCTTTTCTGCTCACCATGGCATCTGTCATCTTGAGCCGCTCCAGCCATTCGTCTAACTTCTGTCATCAATAAGGCATCTCCTCCAGCAGATCCACTGCTCACAGGCTGTTCTTCTGGTTTTTTGCACCCTCTTGTGTAAATTCGAGAGACTGCCGTGTGTGAAAAACCCAGGAGATCATCTGTTTCTGTGAAATACACAAACCAGATCACATTCTTCCTCCTTCTGTTTCGCGTGAACATTAACTGAAGCTCTTGCTCTGTATCTGCATTGCGCTGCTGCCGCGTGATTGGCTGATTGGACAATTGCATGAATTTGAACCTGTACAAGTGTTCCTAATAAAGTGGTCAGTGGGTGTATTTTGAGAAGTGAATTGCTGTGACATGCCCTGTCAAAACCCGAGACAGTTTGAGGGATCCTGCAGGGAGGTAGAGGAGAAGATCCCCCAAATCCAAGCTTGTAGCATCAGACCCAAGTCGTTGTGCAAAAAAAAAAAAAAATTCTGAGGAAAAAGAAAAGTATTAACTCTTGTGATATTTCAGTTTTTATTTGTAAAAGGCATGTTATTTTTTTTTTAAGTGAAGCTGTAGAGATTTACAGATTTCTTGCTTTCTTGTGCTCTTCCTCAGAAGCCCACTCCAACGCCATGATGTTCGACTGCGTGTACCTGGAGCTCTCCGTCTCGCTGGATCACGGCACTAACGAGCTCCTGGAGACGGCGGTGAGGGCTGCCCGTGGCCACAGCCTGGGGCCCGGCTGGACTGAGGGATCACCCGGAGGTGGCCGTCGTGAAAGCCTTACCAGCAAGGCCAAGCGCTTCCTGTCAGGCCTGGTTCCGCGCTCACACCACGGCCGCGAGCGCATCCGTGAGCAAGAGCGACACAAAGGCAGCCGAATGCTGCGGCAGAAATCTCGCTCCTGTCATGACCTCAGTGCCCTGATGTAGAGATTAAGGATTAGTCAGGATTAGATTAGAAAATAAAACCACGAATCAGGAATTTTGTCAGGTTAAATCCAGGGAAAGCTGTAATAATGTTTGGTTTGGCGTCATATATATATATATATACGGTATATCATACATGTGGCGGTCTGGGAAAACCCTTTGGCCATCGCCGTGGCTGAATTCTGGAAAAAAACTAAAATGCTGCAAAGTTTTTTTTTTCTGTCGATGATCTGCTTTGACAGCTTTACCTTAGCAGCTGTCATCATCAAAACAGAGAAGAGTGCTTACACATTCAGCAGGCAAAACTTTTTAAGTGTTTAAATGACCTAATAAAAAGTCATTAATAAAAAGTGGTTGTATTTTAGCCAACAGAACCGACAAACGCAGCGAGCGATTTTTACCTCAGGTGATGAGACAGAGATGTGGATGACGCTGATGATCAAAGCGAGAACTCATTTCTGATTGGAAACTTATAATTCTTTAAAATTGGCAGCAGTGTTGTTTTTCCACCAGTAGATCAGGTTATAAATGCAGAAGTACGTAGGTGTGGTATCTTTCAGTGGAATTGGAATGAAGGCTTTAAATGCGATTTTCTCCCTTTTCAATTTTGGGGGAGGGCTTTAAAATGCTATACTTTTTCATCTTGTTTGAGAGGTGTGCAAATAAAAGGGTTCGGAAAAGTCATGGGTTTTCCCATGCTGCCACACACATCTCTATAAAACGACAGGCATAGAAGTTGAGTAGAAGTTTACTGCAGACTTTATTATTTTTTTGTTGTTTCATAAATCAATACTCAAGAGGAAGAAGGAAAGAAAATAAATCCTTCTCTCACACTTACACAGGCAGTTGTAGTGTAGCTCCTTGAGAAGCTTTATGCTGAAATTAAGCTTGAAGTGTAAGACAGTATTATAATTAGTGCATGGACATTTTTCATATAGTAGTTGATTTCCCCTCAGAAAAGACGCTTAAAGTCTTCAAAATGGATTTTTTTCTGCCCTTAAGAATGTGGGGCATCATAAACAAACACAATCTTTTTAACTATGTATATATTTACATCTATAAAATTTAGAATTGTAGGAATTATGCGCCCTTTAATATTCGGGATGCTCCTCTCTGAATAAATGACTTTAATTCTTAAATGAACGTTTCACTCGTACAGTGCATGGACACCGTTTCTTTCGTTTTAAGGACGTGTTAATGGACAGCTGAATGATGAAAGCAATATGATTTGCCACATGAGGTTGTGGAAAATACTTTCTCTAATAACTTCCCTTCAGTCCTTCAGTTTGACACGTTGCATTTAGCCACCAACTTATTTGCACTAAAAGAAACAGCACAGGCAAACAGACAGACAAATCTCTGTGAGAAATACCTTTTTTTTACTCTCTCTCTCTCTCTCTCTCTCTCTCTCTCTCACTCACACACTCTCGCTTTACCTCCAAGACTGCGAATACATGTATGCCTGAACGACTGCTTGCACTTAAACCACATTCCACACAGACATGGATTATAGCCATGCTCCGAGAGTAACAAGCTCATAAGAAACAATAAATATAGATAATTGTCTCTCTCTATATATGTCTTTTTGGCTGCATATACAGTAAGGAAGCAATACTATGGAAGTCTACGTCTTTATCCACAGTCTTACCCTGTGTTTCAATACTGTTTTAACACACTCCTGTCAATCTTTGACTCGATTGATCACGTCTGGCCACTCGCAGTACAAAGGATATCAGAAAATGTGCTGAACAAGTCATATTAGCTCGCTAACTAAGCTACACAAGGGCCGTAATCGGAAATGTTGACTTTTCAAAAGTAATGTAAATATTTACACAAGGAAAGTTCCTTGTATTCAGAGCCGGGTTGCACACGTGCTTAAGCTGATTTTTTGCGTGTCCCGTTCAGATTACTAAAATCACCTGCATGTTGTTCATGCCTCCAAGGTTGCCAGATGTTCTTCTTTAAAGTAGACACACCAATGGATTAATTTAATAGCATCTAGACCCCCACCGTAAACACAAGCACTTGTCTTTAAACCCCCCAGAAAACTGCGCTAGAGCCTGTGCGCATAAACTCGACTCTGAAAACAGCCCACACAGAATAAACGTCGTCTGTCATGTTGATGCCAGAGACGGTGTAGTTGGCTACATTAATCCTGATTTTAAAATATCAAACTTTTAAAATGGTTTATTAAACAGCTTTAAATGAAAGAAATTCCGTCCAACGAATTTCACTTGAGCTAATAATGCCAATGAAATGAAGACAAAAAAGGATAATAGTCCCAAAGTCCCAAAGGATAATAAATAAATGAAGGGAAGTTAATGAGCGTGAACGCAACAAAAACACTGTTGAAATGCAGGGTTGCTCTGTAGTCTCTAACCACATTTTTCAACAATATAGCACTGTCATTCAGTTCACTTCGAATTTACGGTTCTCTGTGAAAATGAGACTTTAGAGCAGGGGTCATCAGTTGGTGGACGGCGGTCTGGATTGCGGATAGCAATTTTATTTAATAATAAAATACTGTAGCAGAGCTGATAACCATATGAATAAAAATCTCGCCACAGTTCAGTGACTCTAGTTTCCGAACAACGAACCAGCTCAGTTTCTGTAGCCGATCCTCTGTTACAGTTTATCCAATCACGTGTCTTGGATAGAGACTAGCTACGGGGCTAGAGCTCAGAAAGGAAATAGTTTTCGCAGACTTTCATAGACCTTTCATTTTATTTACCGTCTCTGATCTGATGAACTGTTTTTAGAAAGAAAAAAAAAAGTCAGACGGAAACTGAATGTTTAAAGACTGTCGGACAGAAGAAGTATGTTAATTCTCTGTGCCAAGACGTAGAGATGTATCTCATCTCTTCAGAGTCCATGGCGTTAGTTAAAAGTGGTAAGATGAAGCACCACTACGAAACGAAACGTAACCACTTCAAATTGTCCAAATAGCCGTAAACTATTTCTTTAATGTTTAATCGTTAAAAGGTAACTGGTTGCCAGTCAGTCAGTCATGCTAGCTGCTTATCCAGACCTTTGTAAGCAAGGAATTTTACGTAGCCGGACCTTTTTAGCTGAATACCCCTGCTTTAGAGAAACAACTGGCGAACCATTTAGTACATCTCGTCCTATTGTTTTATGTCCTTACATTGAAACTCTTCCCTTTTTCTACACGGTCGTACTTGAATTGAGCTCGAGGAGCATTGTTGTGGGGGCTGGCCACACACGCTTATGCAACACCAAAACGTTCTGGAAACGTTGCTCTGAAGTCAACGTCGCAGTGTCATTTCATTGTCAGCTCATGCATTACTCACTGTTGATGAACGTTGCTCACAGTGTTTTGGGGGACAAAAGGGAAAATAAAGATAATTTGTACTCCTTCTTCCTTTTTTTTTTTGGCTCGTCTCTGATGTTGTCGTATTATTTATGCTCCTAAATGTTTTGGCTGCTGTGCATCGCTAGCATTGCCTGTGTTCGAGCAACGTGTATAAAAGCAACTGTTGCATTGTGGGCAAACACTGGACCATGCAGCCCAAAGGGCAGATGGTTGGGACATGAGGTGAGGTAGGAGGAGGAGGATGACGGATGACGGATGATAGTTGCTTGGTGACTGTTGTCAAGGAGACAGAGCGAGACTCTCCTAAGCTTGACTTGGAATTCCTTACTATGTATGATCAAACTCGTGGAGTTAGAATGACTGCAGGCATCCGGCCCTCTCAGGCTGTACCATTCTGTAAAGCTGCTTTATGACGGTGTCTGTTAAAAGCACTATACAGATAAAAAAAATGAACTGAACACTGTTTTTATAATAATCTGTAACCTTATTTCCTACCAATTTAGATCCCTTCAGTTAAAAAAATGGATTAAATTGACTTTTTTTTGCCATTGATGTACACACAAATATCCCATAACGACAAATAAAAAACTTTTTTTCTTACATATACAGTAAGAATATATATAAAATTTATATATATAAAATTCTGAAATCTCATTTAGATTGTATACTTTGTAGAAGCATCTTCGGCAGCACTTACAGCTTCCAAGCTTCAAGTCTCTACAAGCTTTGTGCACCTGGATTTGGGCAGTTTCTCCTATTCTTCCTGGCAGAGCCTCTCAAGCTCAATCAGACTGCATGGGGTGCATCTGTGAACTTCCATCTTCAATCCTCTCCACAGATGTTACACAGGGTTCAAGTCTGGGCTTTGGCTGGGGCACTTAAGGACATTCATAGATTTGTTCTTCTGTATATAATTTTTTCAACTCGGATGATCACAAACAAGTCTAAGTCTGGCCCATTTCTGGCCATTTCCACTTTCCTTTTCTTTTTTTGCTGTCCATATTGACTAATGGCTAAGAGGACTATCTGGTCTATCTGTAAACTTGACCAGCCTGGAGTCAATCAACCAATTAGGGGTCTTGGAGGGCCTCTCTCATTTCCTCCTGTATCGTGAGACAGGAGCATGATTGATGGAGCTACTTGTTCCAGGGTAGCTTAATTAATAACACTAACATTATATTTATTGCATTACCAACTAATGGCCCACCGGGTTTTTCCCCCGATTAGCCACTCCAGCATTAATTAATGATTTATGTTGTATTTACTTTCTCAAACCAGCAAACCATATGGTCAGTGTTAAAGATTTAACCAACTAATAAGTCTATGCTGATTGATCTAAAGAAAATACTACTATAAACTCATTTGGAATAGTGAAATGATATTTTAAATGCAGTTTAAGCTCAATCTTGGATCAAGTTAATTACAGAGATTAATAGGCAAGACAAATCTTTATTGCGCATCTTATTTTGTTTATTTAATTTTCTTCAGATTTGATTTTATATGACTCAGCTATACAGCTGTACACAGAAATT
Source organism: Pangasius larnaudii (assembly GCA_037576815.1). Taxonomy (NCBI): domain Eukaryota; kingdom Metazoa; phylum Chordata; class Actinopteri; order Siluriformes; family Pangasiidae; genus Pangasius; species Pangasius larnaudii. The sequence goes on along the minus strand of CM074919.1, from coordinate 26,697,745 downwards.
GGGCTATAGTATATGCATGGTTGCATTGTCTAAAAAAGAAAAAAAAATGTAGACTGTTTTGCACAGAAGACATAATCAATCAGTGGTAATGGTAATTTGCACTACAGTGCTCTAAAGGTCACTTATCCGTAAGTCAAGGTCGTAAATGTCAAACCTTCTCACAAAGATCTCTAAATATAATTTTTTTTGAAAGCCTTGTCTGAAGCGACTGAGTGAGTAAGGAGAAGTAAAATGCTACATTTACCAGAGCTTCTGCTCCATATTTAGCCATTACATTACAAAACATGGGCAAACTCTTCGAGTTGAGTGCAATGAAGGGATTATCCGAGACATCCTGGTTGAAAATGAGAACCAAACTCCTCTGAGAGACATACAGTATGTTGGAAATTAAATGTATTTTACAAATTGCCATTTGGCCTGAAAATATCACTAACACACACCAAGGACAAACCGGAAAAAAAAAAAATTGGCATTCAGATATCGAAATGAAAAAGTTTCTGAAGGCAAACATAGACTGTAGCTACTTGACAGGAATACTAGAATCAGATAATTAGCTATCTGGATTGACCAAAAAAAAAAAAAATCTACACTGACGAACTGAAAAAGGGGAAAAAATTAGGTGAAAAGATCATTCCTGATGAGTACCTTTCCCCACTTGCGGGCATGCCGCAATATACAGGTTTGTCCTCATGATTTTATTTTTTAAATAAAAATTCAGCTGATTCTTTCATCCCACACTGCGAGGATCTCGAGTATTTCAGCTAACAGCACTGCAGCAGCATCAAAGCTTTCCCCTTACTCTGCGCAGACGTATGGCCTCTCCGCTGCATGCACGGCCAGCTGGTGCTTCCTCAGGTACGCCGCACTACTGAACCTCTTCTCACACTCGCCGCAGTGATACATTGTCTTTGCTTTGTGGTTCTGCACGTGTCGCTGTAAGTTACTGGAGCTGCTGAAGCTGTTTCCACACTCCGAGCAATTGTAGACTCTGGCCCCTGTATGGATCTGTTGGTGAGTTTTAAAGGTATCTTTGCGGATGAAAGTCTTGCCGCATTCGTCGCAACGGAACTCCGTCCTGGTCGAATGGGTCATCTGGTGGGACCTCAGAGTGCTGGAGCAGTTAAAGCCCTGACCACACTCGGAGCAACGGTGGCGTCGCTCGTTTTTGTGCATTTCTTCATGGGTTCGGAGATGGGAGGAAGCAAAAAAGCTTTTACCGCACTCACGGCAATGGAACGGTCTCTCCTTAGAGTGCGTTCTCTGGTGGACCTTCAAGGAAGGCAAGTGTCGAAAAGTCTTCTCACACTCGGAGCACTTGTAGTTTCTTTTTTCCGAGTGGACTCGCCGATGGACACTCAACTCGCCCGATGATACAAAATGCTTCTCGCACTGATCACAGCTGTAGGGCTTTTCGCCTGTATGAATGCGTTCATGGATCTTAAGAGAATTCCGGTACTTGAAAGCTTTGCCGCAATGACTGCATTTGTATGGCGCGTCACTTGAGTGGATCATCTGGTGCGACTTGAGGTGGTGAGCTCGTCTGAAGCTACTGTCACAGTCTGGGCACTTAAACGGCCGTTCTTCCTGATGAGTTAGTTGGTGAATGGTAAGGCTCTGCTTCCACCTAAAAGCCTTCCCACACACCGAGCAACTGTAGAGTGTGTCTCCTGTGTGTCTGCGCAAATGACTGTCCAGGTGAGCCTTCAGAACAAACCTCTTATCACACTGATGGCAAGCAAAAGGCTTTTCTCCTGTGTGTCTTGCCTTGTGTATCCTTAAGGCCGCTGGTGTATGGAAAGACATTCCACACTGGTCGCACTGGTACGGTTTGATCCCCTTGTGTCGCTGTATATGCAGTTTTAGCGTGCTTCTCCTACTGAAGCTCGTCCCACACAAAGAACAGGGGAAAGGCTTCTCTCCAGTGTGACTCCTTTCATGGCATATCAGGTGTCTCTTCCTTGTGAACTTCTTTTTGCAATAGGCACAATGGAGTAGCCTCTCGTTCCTGTGTAGCCGCTGATGTAATCCAAGTTCATTCTTCCGAGTATATTGCTTTCCACAGGTGGAGCACCCATACGGCCGCTGTACAGAGTGGCATTTCTGATGGGTTTTCAGGGCTGATTCGCTTTCAAAACTCTTGCCACAGATTGGGCACAGATTGGCTCTCAAGGCCATTAAAGATGATGGGGTATTTGAAGGAGTTTGGGCTTTCAGATCCACCGAGTCCATACTTGTGTTCGGGACATCACTGGAAGATTTTCTTGAAAATGAAAGTATTTTCTTCTCAACTTTTGCAAACTGTTCTTCATCCTTTACTCTGAAAAGTCGCCAATTGTGTTAGGGTTCAAGGACACGCCAAGTTATTCTAGTCCTTGCTAGGTAGGTATGAGCAAAACAAACACATCATACATACCTGCATCTTCTGGGCTGCTTCTAAAAATACAGAACACAACTGTTTAATATTTGATGACGAGGTCAAATTACTAGTTATGATAGCAAAAATACTGATGAACTTTACCATCAAAGGAGTGACATCCTCCTCTTTAAACCCATGTGTGCCAGTTTCCCGGACGTTAAAATAAGCGGATATCTTCAGCTCTACCGGTTCATATTTTCGCCTCATCTCCTTTGCAGTGCCATGCTTTTCCCGTTCCTCTGAAGTCACAGTGCTCGCTGCCTTTTGAGGCCACATCTTTGGTTGCGTCTGCCAAGAACAGTTTGATGATGTGCATGGCTGCTAATGCTTTTCTTGACCAAATGCATTCTGCTTCCATTCCCATGTTACTTATTAGCTTGTTGCTACTTTCATGAACACATGGTGATCCAAATGGCAGTCAGCCAATCCAATGATAAAATCTTTATCCATTAGGTCAGGGGTGGACAAAACCGCCAACCCAGGCACTCAGGACAAGCACGTTATATTCACAGGGTTTTTTTTTCTTTCTTTAAATTCACTCATCCAAAAGCCAGAGAAAGAAAAACTCTACTTCATTGTGACGGTCAGAGAAGAAAACTTTTCATTGGTTTAAACACAACATGCCCCAACTGGTTCATATATTTCATGGTCATTCAAAGCACCTTCATGAAGTGGCACATGACTCTTTTGCAAATCCCACACCCCGCTACACTACACTACACACAAACACACCAAGGATGTGGTCTGTCTGTCGGGGGAAAATACGTTAACTAGGAATATTAATTAGCTTGAACGAATGCTAGACAATCTTTCCAGAAACAGAAAATACTAAGGGATGTGGAAACAGTGACTAAACGGAGCAAAATACAATGCAGTCCATCACAAAACTATAACTCTAATGCTAGCACAACACGGTCACCCCACCTTTAAACTAACGTGTAACGTGTGAGATACTTCATTACCAGGAAAGGAGGAGGACTATAGCTACCTAAAGTCACCCTGCGCAGGGGTTCGAGTACTTGCTTATCTTCCATAGTCTGTATTAACGCATATAATTAGTTAATCATACGTTTGAGGAAAAGGTTTGTCAGTTGACACTTTTTAGCAGAGTTAATTGCAAGTATAACATGAGACTGGGCAAAAACATCTGAGCTCCGGCCTGCCCGCTGGGCTAGCTAATGAATTATTCATCTGCGCTTCCCTGTGGGAGGGTGGAGTAACAAGCCGAGAGTCACGCAGAATGTCCGAATGCATTTAGACCGAAAACTAGCATTTATGCATCAACGTACGTGTCATCATGATAGATGTACATGTCCATTTTCTTTACAAACCAGACTAACTAGACTGAAACCCATTAAAACACAATGTATTTTTTTAGTCTTTTTTCTGTATCTTCAGATCTTCTTCTAGAAGATTTCTACAAGACCTGCATCCATGAACTTTTACACATTTGTTCCCATCACTAATTAGAAGCATATTATAGAGCAATTATATGATCAAACTTGTTTATCTATTGTTTAAAAAAATAATGCCACAATTATCATATCTATAAAGAAAACAATATTGCAATATTTGGGTAAAATCACACACATAAATCTATAAGCTACATTATATTCACCCAACCGATATAGGCTTTTTTTTAGATATCTAAATATATATATTAAAAAAGGTCTTTTATGTTTATCTTACCATTTTCCCTTCTGTGTTTCCCAGAAGAACATTTCCACTGTCTGATCCTGACATCTCAGAACTCACTTTTCGTAAAGACACCTTACACAATGTCTCTTTCAAACAAACGGGACATTTCAGAGACCGGGTCGTCTCCCAGTAACTCTGTACACAGCTTTTACACAACCTGTGGGAACATCTTAAAACCACAGGATTGTTCAAGCCTCCCAAACAGAACACACACGTGCTGTCTGCAGGGGGAACTCGGCCTCCAGCCCTGGTCATGGTCATGGTCCTACACAATGGAGGAAATGCAAGATCTTTCCTGCTACAAGTGCAAGCACACAGTTAATCACTGACAGGTTTGACTTACTGCCCACTTATCACTGCATGTGCATGGATTTTCTTCCTCTGGGACTTTATGGTGGTTGACTATAATGCTGATTAGGAATGTCAGCACCATCTTCTGGAGAGGAGAACAAGTGCTGCTCTTCAGGGGTTGTCAAACATTTTCTACCTCTTCTGCCACCACGATTCGTGACAAAACACATTAAGGTTCAAGTTCATGTTAATTATAGACCAATGTGTCTTTTACTCCACAAACGGCCAGTGTGGCTGCAGGTTTTAATTCCAATCAAGCAGAAGCCACACCTGATTCCACCTGCTTAATCAGTTGATCTCGGCTTTCAATAGACTCAGGTGTGGCTTCTGCTTGGTTGGAATGAAAACCTGCAGCCACACCGACCCTTTCCGGATAAGATTGGATACTCCGTCATTAAGTGACCAGTCAAGAGGCTAATAATTGTAAGACATTAATACTCAGTATAATAACTTTCATAACGGTGGGTTGTAATTCCCACCACAGTAACTAAGTGAGACTCCTAGGGGCTACACTTTAAGAACCAATGCGCTATAAGCAATAAATACTGAAGATAATGCAAAGTAAGATTTCTGAAATCTGACCCGAAGAGTTAAAACACAACGCGTGTAACACAACGCGATCTCAGATCCACTGTCACTCACATCCTTCATTCCTAATTACAAATATCATCTTTGGCTAGTTTCAGGCGGGTTTTAGAGTGCTGGCCTTTCCCACGGAACAATTTACCTGCTTTTACTTGACTCTGGTACTTGTGCTAATTTATTATGGGATGTTTTACTTTTGCTATTATATTTGGCCAATGAGTTTGAGCCATAAGTGAGGAAGGATACATGAGGGTTAAGGGTCATGCTCATGAACTATGGTCACTTGGTAGTGCTAGAATTTGAACTCATAACCTTTCAGTAACCCAAAGCCTCAGCATCACACCCATATGTGTTCTTATAGATAGATAGATAGATAGAGAGATAGATAGATAGAGAGATAGATAGATGGAACATTTATGGAGGAAGTCTCCAGTGTGAGCGCTTTAACGCCATCCGATGTCACGAATTCAGGTCCTCGAACAGCCTGATCCTCCAGATCCTGACGCTATTTTTGTCTCATCTCGTAAACTTGACAGCGAAATACTGCTGAGGAAAGAAGTTCCGAAGGAAATCCTTTCTCTCGTGTGCGAACCTGGAGACTTGCACACGTTTTATCACAACACGTTTGCTGATTGCTGCAATTCCCCGGGAATCAGACGTTCCTTTTTTTTTTCCATCTCATCTGCAGCTTGTCCAAAATGTCGCTGCTTCGTTTTTATAAAAAATGGTATAAAAATAAATAAATCGAGCAAGATGAATAAACCAGATGTTTTTTTCTTTTCTTTCATGCTTCAGTCTCATCATTGCTTTTACTTATTTGATTTACCTGCAATACAGAAATAAAGGTGGTTTTCACTCCACTTTTCCTTTTCCATCAAGTTTACATCCTTTGAAGAAGGTGCACGTGACGTACCTTTAAGGTTCCTCAGCGATACTTAAGGTCTGATTATGTACATCAAATTATTTTTTTTTAAAGTACATTATGATTAATAATTAATGTTAAGGCGAGGATTCCAAACCCAGAAACCCTTCAGAGCTCTCCAATGAGCTACTGTTGGGCCTTTTCATTTAATTTGAAATGAAATTGTATGATAATTTTTAAGAAATTATCAGCAGAAACAATTGATTTTATTTAATGTACTTACATAATGAATAATTACTCAATAATTTGAATCCACACGTTTAAATGCCACCACGCAAGTCTTTTTTTTTTTTTTTTGGATGATGGAGCCCTCAGACCACACACACACACACACACACACACACACACACACACACACACACACACACACACACACACACACACACGTTATGTGAAATTCATTGTATGTTCATTTATAGTGGAAGAGGTTTGTTTTCTTTAAGACAGCTTTCTATAACGCACAAATAAACGATATTTATAGATTAATGCACATATTTATTGAGTTCTTGAATCAGGTGGATTCAGATGGTCAGATATGACTCGAAATGTACAGTGTGATGTAATGGCCAAAAAAAAAAAAAAAGAAGAAAAAAGCAAGAAGGAATAAACAAGAAGATCCTGCATTTAGTACAAAACTCTGACTCGACAAAGATTTCTCCATATTTTCCCCCCCGAGACACACAGCATGTCCCCAAAAGATATCCCGCTCAGTCCACATCACCCCTCCATATCCTGACTTCTGGGAGACTTTGTGATTAACGACAGGACAACAAATACAACAACAACAAAAAAAAAGGCTTGGTCTTTTAAATAAAACTGAACGTCTCGGTATGCGATCAGTCGTCTAAGAAGTCGTCGTCCAGGTTGACGTCTGTAGTGTCGATGTCGTCCAGCTCCAGGTTGTCCAGGTCGTCCTCCAGTTCCTCCAGAGTCTACAACCAAACGCCAAAGTGGAGATTTTAACTTTAAAACACTCTAAAAAAAAAAAAAAAAATACACCGAGGAACAAGAAACAGCCAAAATCTTCATCACTCGAATCAGACGCTAATTACAACAGGAGTTACAGCTGTACTGTCTATACGCTTAACTTCTTTACGCTTCAAGTGTGTCTTTAATGAAGCTCTAATTTAGCGTCACTTTATTACCCGAGTGTGAACAGTTCCACAAGGATTTCACTCTCCCTATTTAACTGCTATTGTGCATCATTTCCTGATACACAACTGTAATAAAACATAAGAAACCCTGTGCATTTTGACTGGTAATGTGAACCGTCATGGGTTTACTCCTTTGATAAAACGTGTTTCACCTTTTCTCTAAACTGTGAAATGTCTTCCTCCGCTTTTTTAGCAGGTTCGGGCTGTGGAGGAGCCACACTAGCTACTGGAGGAGCTACAGGAGCAGCCCTGACTGCTGATACTTCTGCTTCTACTGCAGCCTCCTCAGGGCCAGCGGTCGGCTGTGAACACACACACACACACACACACACACACACACACACACACACACACAGAGAGAGAGAGAGCGAGAAAGAGAAAGAGAGACAGAGAGAGTTTATTTCCACCTTGCAAATCTATAGTGCAATAATTCTCATCATCAGGGA
>CM074919.1:26645002-26660711 GCA_037576815.1 Pangasius larnaudii | reverse complement strand
AACACAACACAACACAACACAACACAACACACTCTTAATCCAACTGTCATTATATAATATTAAATCTTAACTATTAATAATGTTTAACCGTCATGGTTACCCACATTGTGTCAACGTCTCCATGGTGACAAACTCCATATGGTTGGCTTTGTTTTTCTGTTCGAGTCCTGTCTCTGCCCTTGTCCTGTCACTGGTTTGTTACCTGGTTGTGGGCACCTGTTCTGTGTTGGTTCTTGATTAGTATGCATAAATGGCTGTCTTTTTTTTAAAAATTTTTTATCAGTCTTTATTTTACTATAAATCAGAGCCTTGCACTCATTGCTCTCATTATTCAGCTATTAAACAATGAAAATGTAAACAAAATGACAGAAAACAGTGAGGTATCGGTGCGTATTTCTGAACAGCAGTCGCTTCTGTTGATTAAAACACTGTCATGCTCCTTGTTCTTTATCTATTTTGAGGCGATTTTTAATCTGCTAATCCTGTCAGCATTCTGTGCCTTTGACCTATAGAGCAAGCTATAAATGAATCCATGACAAGACGAGTGTCTAGTCTAGTGTTTAATGGCCAAGGGATATTAATATGAATATGAATATTATGCAATGACAGGTAAGACTCATACTGCATAACAATGTACAGCTAATCATGCGTTATATTACACCTAGAAAAGAAAACAATCCTCCTTAAGAGATTCAGATTTAATTAAAATGGCTACTGTATTTAACAATGAGGCATCCTTGGCAAATTCACCTCCTCTTTTTCGTCATATGGCACTTAGGTGTCCTTGCAGGAGTAATAAAAATGAGTAATAAGTCATATTCATTAACGGCAGAGAAATGATGCTCTCAAGGTCCTGGAAGGAGAGAATTCAGAAAGCTCAGCTTGATTTCTCAGCATCCTGATAGATTATTCTGTTTTTCTGCTGTATTTTGTATTCAGAAAAGCTGTTAAAAATTTAGGAAAACAACCCCCTGTTCACTTCTCCTACCCTTTAACTGGTTCGCATCTGTGTTACAGAAACGCGAAAACATTTTGAAAACACATTAAATGCTCAGGCTTTGAAATATTCAGATGTTTTATCTGTATTTGGACAAAAGCTGCATAGTAAGATAAAATTACTTTTAGTTTGCTACTTTCTGTTAGTTGTTTTACTCTGGGGATGTAATTGAATGCATTATTCAGAACAGATAATGTGTTATAAACATATACAGGTACAAATAGAAGGCAAACTATTGTTTTTTTGTTGTTTTTTTTTTTTACATTATCCACAAAGATTCAAAGATTCAGATTCGTAGCAGCCATTTGGCTGAGACTAGAGGTGTGCATCAGGATTGGGCTCCTGAGGTGTTTACTTTCATGCGGTTAAACGTGAAGCTCATTGGACAAAGAAAAACCACGTTGATTAGCACTGCGCAATGCATTTGCAGCATCCTTAGTATCCGCCTGGTCAAGGTTGCATTGGTTTGAATTAGGCTAGTATTTTGGTTATATTTTTGGGAAATACTGTACCTAAACGGTTAGAAAACGTTGCTGGAAGATACAAACAAGTATAATAACCGTGCCAACGGGAATAAAACCAAAACAAAACATTCCCTCTTTGCACAGCAATTATGAACTCGAGTGATGTAGCTGAGGTTGAGGAACTGTTAAAGCTAGAATTCACACACCATGCTGACAGGGCTGACAATTCTACCTGTTTTTGTTTTGTTTTTTTTCCTGGTGTTTTCCAGACAAAAAAACAAACAAAAAACAAATGAAATTAATATGGTTTAGACCACACCCACTTCAGCTTTAAATCTGAGTACGGATACAGATTGGCTCATTGCATTACACACCTATTGCACTCAGATTCTCTCATTCTTTTAATACATTTATTATAGCAGGCCACACCTCCCCACTTCAGCACTCAGCTAAACGCCACCAATCTGGAATTAGACATACAACAGATAAACCTAGTCAACATTCACCAATTGAATTCAGTGGGCTTGAGGGGATTTACTCAGACGGTAAAATGTCCATGAGAAAAACAAAGGGTATGAAATGATCATCCGTGTTTTCGCTCTGATAGGTGGAGTTGTTGATTGCTTTCAGAGTGCAGACTGAGCTGATCATTGGAGCATGAGATTGGCTGAGTGTTTCTAAGTGCCAGGAGATTTAAGGACCTGTAATAGTCCAGGCTTGAGCTTCTTGGGGGTATACAATCATTTGAGGCTATCTGTCCCTCCAAAAAGATGAAACAAAGACTCGATCTCTAAACACAAAGGACAACGATCCAATACTAGGATGACGTTGAGATTCATCGGTCCATTTACAAATGAGATGCTCGTACAGGGCGAGAATCACCTGGTTGATGGAACGGTACGCATGGAAACAGCCTTCATCCCAGTTGACTCGAAGGCGTCCAGTTCTAGTGTGCTAAATATAGGACGCACCTCTCATCGTCACTCCTCTCCTCCACACCAGCGCTGACCAAAATCATAGCGACTGAGCAGTGGCAGATAAATGATTCAGGAATTCCGGAGACGTTATTGGCACTGACCTCCATGTCTCCGCCGCAAGCTGGTCCAGTATGTGACCCGATCCCAAGAATACCAAATCAGTGCTCTAGGGAGCCGGGCTTATTTATTCCTGTGCTCTCAAAACTCACAACTTTGTGCTGGTGTGTCTGATAAAAAAAACATGTTCATCTATCCAAAACTAGTAAGCGATCGCTGAAAATGTATTTTAATTTATTCGAGAGATTGCAGCTTTTTTTTTTTTTTCGCGTAACTGTCCCGTCACGCAAATTTAGATCCGAAACACTTTCATATTAAAAGCAGTTCCTGATTTGAATAAATTTGCAGTTAGACTACAGTTAGCATTATTTCCACTTGTTTTTTTAGGTACTAAATTTTAGATTAGCCTCCTTCCTTTTAATTGACGAGCCAGTTAGGCCGTCTACAGCATGATAACAACCTGTGAAAACAACCTGGATACTAGAATTCTGCACTGCATTTATTCATCCTTCTGCCTGATGAATCCAGAGCCTTGTGGCATGCAAGGCACCATTCACACACGCACACAAACACATTTACACACTCATTCACACTTAGGGGCAGTTTAGCAAAGCCAGTCCACATACCTGCATGTTTCTGGAGAGTGGGAGGAACCCGGAGAACCCCGGATGAACCCCACACGGATGAATACAGGGAGAACATGCACAGAAACTCGGCACAGACGACCCAAAATGAAACCCTAACAACTGTCTTGATTGTTTATTCGGACAAATCCAATGGCACACAACTTGTAATACCCAATTAACAATTAGTTCCTATTTACTCTTTGACGTACAAAATGGAAGAAAAACAGAACCATGGTTTCATCTTATCCTGTCACATACGACCTCTTATTAAAGGTGTATAGAGACATTACAAAGATATGCCATATATTTATCAAAGAAAATCCTTATAAGTGTCTCATTTTTAAGCAGGAATGCACATCACTGGATAGCATTTTCCAGTCTATTATTATATCAGTAATATTAAATATATACACCAAATGTATGTGGACACCTGCCCATTACACCCTTATGTGGTTCTTCCCCAAAAAAAGTTGCCACAGTGTTGGAAGCACACAATAGTATAGAAAGTTTGCATGCTGTAGCATTACAATTTCCCTTCACTGGAAATAAGAGGCCCAAACCTGTTCCAGCCTGACAGCATTGCTTCTGTGAACGTAGGATGAGAACAGTCCTACCACTGTTTATGCAGGAAGTAGAAGGGAACGATAGGAGATGGAATGTTTTTGTGATTTCTTCCCCCGTGACATTCTCTTCAGGTACCCACACCACTCTCGCCCAACTCCCGGCATGCAACAGAGAGAGACACGGCACCGCTGAAATTTGCAAACGCCTCGGGAGGTGAAGGTGGAATAATATCTCTTCAGTGCATGAGAGGAAACTCATCTCTCTAAACCTTCACATCTGCATTATTGGGACCACAGAGTTTGCTGGCAGTTCATCACATCCACTTTCCTGGAAAAGGCCATCCGTGCATACGATAGCGCCAACACACACTTGTGCACTTGCACACAAACACTTGGCTTAGCTTCGTCTCAATGTGGCTCTGCCAAGCATTTCAGCCAGCCATGACAAAGCCATCATTTCAGACTCTCTCCTCCAGGAAATGCATCGTGCGATCAGAAGGAGCTGTTCTGATTTAGCTGGGTTCTCGAATAATCCCTACAGTAGGCTTATAGTGAGGAACTACAGAAAATTGAGTTTCTCTTTTTTTTTTTTTAGTCAGAAAAGCTGTAGGCGAAACCAAGCTTTTGTGGTATGACAGAGAGTGGGAATGGTACATCATGGGTGGATGTTTAATATTGTTGCACGTTTGAGTAGCTCTCTTTATTGCTGGAAAGGTAGAAGGGGTAGAAGAATCAAGGATTTCCCTTTTCACCGTTTGCTTTTTCCACTTGCTAATGTTGTATGGTTTATTCTCTTTTTGAGACGTTTTGTCGACACACTATTAGTACACTATAATTTTAAATAATGAATAGCTCTCGAATTTATTTCTTCCTTATTCAACTGTATCGTCACGTCTCCAAATCGACAATATACCGAGAAAGTAAGGAAAGGAAGACTGCTGCTGCTCTATTGCGGCATTGCCTTGGCTGTGCTACTCGCTCTGCAACAGTGAAACCTTACTAAGATAAATACTAGACCTTATTCCAAGCATAATAAACTTTGAGACGGTAAGGAGTTACCTAGCTATGATATGACTTCGTGGTTAAATGCTTTCAATATCTCTAGCTCTGAAGTTTATACCCGCTTGTTAGCTAGCTAACTTTGTTTATGTGAACTAAAGAAAAGGATATTTACCAGTAATGTTAGCTAAATATTTTAGCCTAACTGGGAATTTTATGAAACACCACTGATATTAAGTGTGAACGAGTGAAAGGGAAAAAAAAATGACATTACTGATATATCAGAATACTGAAACAATTATGTAAACAATCAGTAGCTATAAACTCATTTGGGGGTGGGGCTCAAAATCGCAGGTTTAGAAGAATTTCTTCTGAATGCTGGATCTACTGCACAATTCCATACATCTTGTATGTGCACAACGGTTTGCAAAAAAGGTAGGAACCATGTTCATCCATTTACTGTTTTTTTAAAAAATTATTTTCTTTTGCTGCTTACATTCAAGCGGGGAAGAACAGCACGTTTTGCATGCATGGCATGCCATGTGTAGGAACACTGCAAAGCAGGAGACGCGAGACGTGGATTTTTCACAATGCCCTCAGCGCAAGCACTCGCACTACAAAGGAGAGCTAATCAGTGCTCCAGTCCAATAAAAGTCTAGGTTTATATATCAATAAGGCGTTGGGTCTCCTCCACTGACCATAACAATGCTTGTGAGAGGCTCAGGGATTGGTTCTCTGGAGAGCTCCTGGGCTCGAAAACAGCTTTCACACTTCTCCAAAAGATCTTGCTAATGCGAATAAAAATGTGAACGGAGTGATTTTTCTCGTTAATTTCTCATCTATATTAGCGACTCATTGCAGTTTCAACAACTTCTACACTTCAGCAGAAGGCTAATCAGTATCATTGCTTTATATCCTGTTTGAGGTTACTTAATATCGAAACTCTTAGACTGTTGGATGCTGCCTCCAAACCAGCTCCATTTTTCCATATATATTTTATGCGTTCTCTCTCAGGAGGTAGACTCGTTTGGATGCAGGGATGCTCCTGTTTTTCTGTAGAGTTCCCATGCTTCAGGTTTTATCCCATGCTTCAGGTTCTGTTACTCAGCATCATTCCATTTCCAAGTTCAGGTTGTCCATAGCGTTCAGTTGATGTAGCATTGAATGGCACTCCAGCACATTCATGCTGTTATCCAATCAAACAATCAAGTGGCAGCAGCACAAGGCATAAAATCATGCAGATCTTCAGCTAATGTTCACAACAAACAAAAATAAGAATGGGGAAAGTGGGATCTCAGTGAATTGGACTGTGGCTGTTGGTTGTTGGTGTTGGTGCCAGACAGGCTGGTTTGAATATTTCAGAAATGGCTGATCTCCTGGGATTTTCACGCCCAACAGTCTATAGAGTTTACACAGAATGATGTAAAAAAACAAACAAACAAACAAACATATAGTGGGCAGAAATTCCAGATTGATGCAAGAGGTCCGAGTAGAATGGGCAGGCTGGTTCAAGTTGACAGGAGGGCTATATGACTCAAATAAACACTCTTTACAACCGTGGTGAGCAGAAAAGCATCTCAAAATCTACGACACATCAAACTTCGAAGTGGATGAGCTACAGCAGCAGAAGACCACTACTACTGGGTTGTATTCCTGTCAGACATGAACAGGAATTTGAGGCCATAGTGGGCACAGGCTCACGCAACCTGGACAGCTGAGAAACTAGAAAAAGACCAGGCAAGGATCTTTCCAGTCTTCAACACAGCTTTAGCAGGTAAAGGTTTCTCTACGAGGGCGCATTGTGAAGTTAAACCACACCAGCAGAATATATATTTCCGCACAGCATTCTCAGATTGTGTGTATGTGTAGTTAAAGTCCCAAAACGTACCCTTACTTCAGCTGCTTCAGTACAGCAAATTAAAATATAGGGTTATTTGGTCAAGATGGCGCACAGTAGATCTCTCTCTTCATAGCTAGTATTAGGTGAGGATGACTTGAATGCTTATAACTGCAGACATACGAACAGCTACAGCTGAAATCTAGCAGTTACTACTTTTGACCCACTGCTGTGGCGATATAGGAGCCTAAAATATGCTTTTCTGCTGAATTAAACTTGCACTAAATTCACTGAAAGGGAAATGTGGAAGACACACATTTGTGCATTTAGCTAACATTTTTCTCATTTATAATGTTAGCATGGAGCCATCCCATCTACCGACATATGCTAGGGTTGTTATGTTAAAATTCTTGTTTTAATCGATCTTTTAGCATTTTGGCAACTGAAATCAAGTAGTACGCCCTCTCTTAGATAAGATCACTCAGATTCTACTGATGTTATAAATGTTTATTTTAGAGTAATAATTAAATAAGTTGCCTAGCTACTTACATATTTACATATAGCACCACATTTTGCATATTGATCTCACAGATCTCAAGGACGCTTTACAATAGTGACACAATAAGACATAAGCAATGAACAGTCATGGACAAACACATTAGTAACATGGTAGCTGTGTCTAAAGTGGACGTACTATGCACTATATTCTAACACCATACACTACGGAAGCTCTTCTCTTAAAACAACAATGAGAGCTCACTGAATGGTACGTGAGATCACTGACCAGTGGCAGGACAGCATCCTCAGTAACACCGGGTGATTTTAAAATCCAAAATGTCTAGTCACATCAATTTGTTCCTAATTTGTGCTGACAGTGTAATGGCATTCTCACTCGGGGCTTTTACTGCGGCATCTTCTGATGCTGAAGGAAATCACAGGTTCAGCGCATGCAGTCCTCAGGAGAAAAGGCTCTATTCAGTGTCTCGGTGACGGATTTGTGTGTATTTTATATTTATATTCTCCTGCTGAAGGACAGAGCCTCCAATTTTACACACCTACACATACACATGCGTATAAACACGTCCAGCATCTGCATTTTCCCAAGGATTTTCTTTTATAGCAGAATGTCCTTTATGAATACAGGATCTCCATCAGATCAATAACATCATTTCACGTCATCTTTTAGGAAGCAAAGTCATTTGCTTCCCTCATTTATAGTCGACATGGAACAACAGGCACCACAATTAGCTGAAGAAATCATTTATCAGTCCCTTTATGACATTATGCTTTTCTTTAGATGCTCTCAGGACTGAAGAACATCAATAGCAAAATCAATAATGCAACATGTAGTTGCATCAGCTGACTGATATAAATGTACTGAGTCAAAAAGCACAACAACTAAGACCTTCTGTTTCTTTCTCTCTCTCAATTAAAAACTGAACTAAATGCTTTAAATGTTTTAAAGATCATGTTTTAAAGAGATGCCTATGTCTACTGCGGACATTGTAGACCATGAAAACATCAATTCAGCATCTAGGATTGTGACACTGCCACATTAGGGCCATAATCATACACATACACAAAGTTATTTTAATAAAGGAAAAAAAAGGAGAAAAGAGTAAACTGCTGTTTGAAAAGCAGCAAAGCATCCCCACACCATCACACTACCACCACCACCACAGTCATGGACAAACTGTTGTCCATGTTGTCCAGACTGTTGGACTGTTGGTCTGATATACTTATTGTGGAATGCTGTGTTAGTATTACGCCAGATGTAATGAGTCTTTCAAGAAGTTCCATTTTGGACGAATCAGTCCTAAAGGCTTGAGGTCATCAAGGTGTATGTCTGAGACAGATGTGAGACAAGCCTTTATATTCTTCTTCGTTAGCAGTGGTTGTTGACCACTTTGTCCCATGGACACCATTTTTGCCTAGTCTTCAGTTTCTAATGGTGAAATCATGACAGCTGACCTCAACCAAGGCTATTGAGGCCTGCATTTCCTTAGACGTTCGTCTGGGTTCTTTGGTGACTTCATGGATGAGTCGTTAATGTACTCTTGAGGAAATTTGGCAGGCTGACCACCTCTGGGAAGATTCACCACTGTTCAAAATTTTACCCATTTGGAGATAACGGCTCAGACTGCAATGATGGTGTATTTGCACACTCCTCTATCTGGACAACTGGTTGCTGTGTGGACAGTCCCAAGAGCAAGTGACGAGTCTGATCTTCCATATGTAAACTCTGGGATAAAAAGCGAATTATTTGACCACCTCAAACCTCAACTCTTGGGCTAGTTGTCTTATCAAGCTGCAAGTTCAGGTTTGCTGTTTGCTTTCTGGCCAAACTATAGTGCACAAACAGACAGAGACTAATTGTACTAAATTGTATACTGGGCAAAGCAGAACTGACTCACTAAAGCCAGCGTGGCTCACTGAATTCAAAAGCGCTGAAAGCTTAATTTCCTTGTAACCTGTAATGAACTGAGGAGATCGTGCTGGCATGTTGAATGGCTCATGCTGTTATGAAAATACAATACCCTCTCTGCTTGTGTGCAATTTCTCAATGGCAGATAATTAACCCAGAGGAAATTTGCAATTGCTGACACATTTGCAGACTCTCGTGGCTGAGGAAACTGTCACAGTTATTTAACACAGAAGAAATATGTAGCTGCTGACACAATTGGAGGCTCTCAAGGCTGTAGAAACAGATGTTACATTGCCTGTGTGATCAGTCATATTTCTAGACCGGGTTCTTTTAAAAGCCTGACTCTCGACACGTGAAAAAATGTGTACACTGTCTAATGTTTTTGGGACATGCTGAGTCTTCAAGTGGTGTGAAGTGATTACTACAGCACATAAGACGCTCTGTTTACTCAGGAGACATCTGAAGTAATGAGAACATACGTCTGAAACAGTGATTCACGAATTATAGATGTCGTGGCAGAAATGTAGTCATAATTCATCTCATACGGATGTTCCATCTGTTTCCAATCAGCGACTGAGAGTGTGGTTAAAATTGTGGGTTATTAATTATTGGAAGGTTGGGAAGTATTTCAAGTCGAGATACTAACAAGCTGCCACTGGTGAGCTCTTGAAAAAGGTACTTAAACCTGACCTGATTCAGGGGTACTCTAAATCCTGGACACCTGGGCAGGGCCACCTCTCCACCCTATCACTCATGAACCAATGGATGGAGACCTGACCGCCCACAATGCAACCCTACACAAAAAGCACATCCTTCACTACATTACAAATCCATTACGAATATTGGAGTAGCCCTATTGATGCACAGAAGGCAGTCTTACCTTAGGAAACTGTCTGGCTTTCCTGTTTTTCACCTCACAAACTCATCCACTAAATCGCCAACCCTTTAGCGAGGTCAGACTCAGTGGCTGGCAGTGGCAGCATGCTGTGTCTTCTTTAGCCCATTTTAGTTCGGATTTCATTTTTAGTCCGATCCAGTGGCCTAATTCACTTCAAATCTATACTCATCAAGGACCCCCTAGTGGTCAAGGCCTCCAGTCATCCCATTTATTCTGGAATTGAAATACACCTATTTTGGTTTCCACACACACATACACACACACACACACACACACACACTCTCTCTATTCCTCTCTTCCTCTCTCTCTCTCTCTCTCTCTCTCTGGACTCTTAGAGGAAGTGTGTATGAGTGTCTTTTCACCTGCTCCAGCTTCCAGTGGAACTCGGCCGGCCTGAATGTGTCCATCTGCGTGAAGTCCCTCCGCAGCAAGAAGACCAGACGACAGTTGTGCACATACAGTGAATAATGGTGTCTGTTCATCTCTGCCAATATATATGATGGGTGAAATTAATTAAAATGAAAGGAAAAACCTGAATAAATAAGTGCAGAATCATAAAGAGTGAACGTGTAGTGTAAGCAGTTCACATCCTACCAAGCTCTGTGGCACGGATAGAAGTGCTAAGCAGACCAGGTTGACCTCATTGTTGGATTAAGATGGCGAGATTAAAGATCTAAGGCTGTCAGGATGCCAAGAGCTTCAGGTATAAATGATCACACCGGTGGCTGTGTTTTAGATCAGTTTTTGATCAGTGGGAAAGTATTCGAAATTGGGGTCGAAACGCATGTTTAATGACCATGATGCATGTTCTTCAGGTGAATGAGAATGTTAATTGTTTAATATATTAACATCGTGTTGTGATTCCATGGAGATGCAAAAGGTTTGCCTTTGGTTCAAAATATTTTATCCACCTGTGACATGCAGATTTCTTTCCTCCTTAATTAAATGTAGATAAAAGTTAATGCAATGTAATGGGGACTGGTTAGCACTAACTAATTTCCTGCATGCTAACTGGCCCCTGTAGGCTTATTAGCAATGTTCTCATTTTTGTGTGAAGCATTTCTTTCATAGGCCGGTGGTAACCAGTGGTGTTTTCAGTCATACCTGTCTTGTCCGAGTTACATAGCAGCGTCTCTTTCTCGCCTCTCAGTCCAGGACTTGGGCCGTGCTTCATCCATGTGGCGATGGTGAATTGTTCGGTGAGGTTCTGAGGCACCACCAGTTCTGGAATATTGGCCGCCTGCCGTCCATCGAAGTGGAAGACGAGGTCACTGTCTCGTCCGCTGTCCGTCAGCAGCGAAGCTGTCCAATTTGCCGAAGCACTCGGGGCAGGGAGGAGATCCACGCTGCCTGAAGCGGCACCTGCAGAAATAACAACAGTGAGAATGGCTTTAGCTTATGAGGTGACGAGAACTAGGAAACTGAACTAAACGGCAAACATCAGCTCAGGACCGTGCTTTAGCATAGCAAGAACCAGGGGTTCTAACCTCAGCGTCAGAATAATATACATTATAACATTTTTACTGAAGACAATTCAAACTTACACTGTTACACTGAAGGTGATGAGTAAATTATGTGGAAAATTCCCAATGCATAGCCACAGCCACATACACATGTTTGATAGAGACCATGCAACATGCTTTTCTCTCTTTTGTACTTGGTAAGCCTTCTTGGTTTTGTGCATTGCAGGTATGAGAAAATATTTTCCTCCCTTTTTTAGACAATGACAGGTGAGCAAGTGTAAAATAATAAGCGATGAGGCAAGCTGGTATCAGTACAGTAGCAAAAAAAAAAAAGAGACAGAAAATCTGATTCTGACCAAAATTCCAGAGTTAATGCCAAAGATATTTATGTTAATGCCAAAGTGAACGTCATGATTTGATCAAGTTGTCGGATAGCTACGTGCTGTAGAGATAGTCGTGGTGTCTGTAAATGTATTAGAAGATAAACGTTGGATCATTTGAAGGATTTCCCAGGTTACCACACATATAGCATTACATCTCATTTGTTTGTATTTATCTGAATCAATAATGGATGTTTCCAGTAAATGCCCGACTTCCTAATTAATTACAAGAATCCATTTCCTGAAACGGACTTGCATTCTTATATATAAGCTTTGAGCACTTTCAGTCATCTATATTGTTCATTAATGTTTTATAATTAAAGTTTAGCATCAGTCCGTCTGACCCTAAAGTGACTCAGAAGACCAAAAAACATGTTAACTGCTAACATGCAACATGGAATTCAGTGCATATGCTGCTGTTCTAAAGCAATAAGCTGAACTAGTTTTGAAAAAGTTTACTGCCTCTACAAATACTTTTCGCCATCAGTTGGACCCTTTTAAAAATCACTGCTGCCTTACACTTTTTAAATATTGGATAGTGAAAATGAAGCCAGTGAAATTTTTTTTTTTTTTGCATTTTAATGGCAGGACCAAGGAATTTAATTAAAAGTGCTTAAACCAACAAACCAGGCTTAAATAACAAATACACATATCGCAATATTCATAATAGAATGCACCATATATCTGCAATGATCAGCATGGGAGAAGAAATCCAAGACTAATCTGGTTATCAGGGATGCATAGGGGGGAAAATGCATGTACTTCAAACACCGTGCAAGTCCTTAACTCATCCCACTTCTTTTAATCCTGCCTAAAACGATTAAGGTCTTCAAACTGCCAGGCTGAAGGACTCTTAAATGAAAATGACACAAGTTCAATTCCACTGATTTTCCAATTCAGCAAATGAAGAGAAAATCAATGGCCAGGGCAACTTTGGGGGAAAAAGGGTGTAACTACAGAATTACTAAAATGTATACGAGAGAATCTTGGAACAAATTTTCCCCCAAGAGTTTTGGTACTTCAGTTTGACTGCATACAGAGGAGTATGGAATTAGTCATTTTGGAGAAAAAAAAAAAAACTTCAGTTCCTCGCTTTATAGAGGCGAGGCAAATACGTTTAGAATCATTTCCAAGATAACATATATTGCAGATATACAGATATATATTGGACAATTGAACACAACATTATTAAGTAGCAAACACAACGCGTATTTCCAAACGGTTATGACCATCTGAACCCAGTTTACTGGATGTAACTGTTGTAGATACCATTTAGCATATTAATTAAGGTGTTTGCTCATATCGAACGTCGCAAACCAAATAGACGAAACACTAGGGAACACGTGTGTTCATTAATAATCCAAGTGCTCACTAGTTTCTTAATAGTACATATGGTGCATTAATGCTGATGTTCATTTTAACTAAATGTTGTGAATAGGATCTCCATGGAGATCCTAAAGATTTGCATTTCTCAAAAATAGTTTATACCCAAAACTCATCCTCGTTTCTGAGATTAATCCCATCTGGATATTGTAGATTTGTACACAAGAACTGCTGCTGTAATCATAAAGACACCCAGAAGAGGATGGGTTCACTACTGAGTCTGGTTTCTCTCAAGGTTTCTTCCTCCTTCCAGTACCCAAACATTCTGGAGTTGCGAGTTCTGAACACCATACTTCTCGTCTTTTGCCCAGAACTAGCTAACAGTTAACTAGGTAACTACTTTTTGTTGTTTCTTGACCTCACGACTCACCGCAGAGCTTCTGCAGAGATTTCTCAGAGTAGGTTTCCCTGTCGCAGCCCTTCCCGATATGGCTGGTCTGCAGTTCTACCGTGACTCGCACCGAGGACATGGGGTCGCCACACGTCTCGAGGTGCATCATGGGAAACAGCTGCTTGCTGCCCGAACCGGGCTCGTAGTCCACTTGCTTACTCCATCCTGGAGAGAAAACAAAGTGCAAAACGGCTTTTTACGCCTAGAACAGAAAGTGCACACTGTTAATGTAACACTGTAACTCCATACTGAAATAAATGCTGCATGGACGTCTTTAGCAGAAACTAGAACTTGAAACTTGATTGATATTTATCAAGTACGTTAAGTATATGTGAAAAAAAATTTAAGTGTTAGAAATTTGAAATGATAGTTAAGGCACAATCTATTCCTCTGATTTTTGATTTCAACATATCTGATGAACGAGTCAGTAACAAATAAAAAATAAATAAAATAAAATCAGGACATAATGGAAAGTTGGTGCAAGTTTGCTTGAATATAATCATTACTTGTTCTACTACCAGGCTTGGGAACTGTGTAAGGATTTGGAAATTGGAAATTTATGGATGTAACAAATACGCTTAACATCATTTGCCCTCAGTTCACGGACACTGTTACTAACTAATACTTTCCATTAAAACATTTATCATTTAGCAATCCTTACGTAAAAAGTTCTTTTTCAAATGTTTACGTAGGCCAACCTAAACTAAAACTTCAAATTTAAAAACACTTTTACAGCAAAGTCGATTAATAATTTAGTCATAAAAGTTCATTAATTCTGAAAATGACAAAACCCACTGGCTACATAGACACAAACCAACTTATCTTCCTTTTATAGGATGCCATTTCTTTTGCTCTAATTGAATAGTCTTATTTGTCTTTGCGGATGCATTTATTTCGGTTTGCTTTCTTTCAACTCACTATCATTTTTCTTTCTCACGACTTCGGACACATTTTTTTTTATAAAAGGCAAGACAGTAGTTGAAATAGATGCCTTTGTTCTCCGGAGAGAAAGGGTCATAGTTCTTTATGAATAACTGAGGCAGCATTTTCACTCTAAACAGAACAGAACAGAGAGGACTGGCTTTATGCTTTAAATGAAAAAAAAAAAATGGTGTGTGATTGGTTTGGATTGTACAGAATAATAGCAATCACTTTTTTATTTTACCAAATCTATAAAAACACTGAGAGAAATAACAACTATTCCACACCATGTCCTGGGATGCTTGTTAAAATGGAACCCTGTGGGTCCACACCTTTTCTAGATCTGGAGAAAAGGAGGCTATCCCCAGTTTCAACTAGCTAGAACGTCTGTATCAGACTTTTCTTTTTTTTTTTTTTTTCCCAGCAAATGAGCAGATGAACTGTTAAGCAAATTCTAATCGCTTTTAGTTTTATAATCGCTTTTGTCATATTGAGGACAAAACCACTGGAGAATGCTAAGATCTGTATTTAGAGTTTGCACCTTTGTCAAAATTTACGTTCGGAAATTGTCGCGTATTCGGAGATGGGTTATGCACACGCTTGCGTCGAATTTTCTGTCAAAACAACATTAAGATTATTAAAATTACCTGCATGCAGTTCAGGCCTTCAAGGTTGCCAGATTTTTCCTGAGTAGAAGCACCTGAGGTTTTTCAATTAAACATCTAATAGTAGTATTAATACTATTAGTATATTGCTGCATGACTAGTTTGATCACTGCAAATTTAGTTTAACAATATGGTTTCCACCCTTATTATTCAGCAGCTTATAAAATAGCACTTGATCCAGCACATCCTATTACTGCATTTTTTTCTATATCATGTTCCAACAGTTAATTATGCACACAATTTTAATGAAGAAATTAATTTGAGGTCTTGAAATCATAAGGTGTATGTGGGATGTAGGCTATTTTATCACTCATTTTATCATTTTAGTTTGCTATTTGCTAAATTAACAAAATAATACCAAGGTTTTTGTTAAATCGATGCACTCTCCTGTAAAGAAAACATGCCAACGGTTTGAAGGATAAGCTGACTGAGCACTCATCACTCATCTGCTACACTTTCAGCTCAATCTTCATGTTGTTCATAAGCAATGCCTCTGATTAAGATTGTGTTTCTTCTGATGTTAAAAAAAAATAAAAAATAAATTTAGTCCACCTTAGACGTAACTCAACCCTGAACATGGCCCTAAATTTATTCAGGTAAAAATGGATATATAAATCCAACAAAGTGATTCTTTGATAGGTTTGTGATCATTTGGAAGAAAGG